>VOMN01019194.1:0-13142 GCA_014899125.1 Orchestia grillus
GGAAACCTAGCGCCAGGTGGTCTCGAATTGGGTGGAGTGGGAAACCTAGATCCAGGTGGTCTCGAATTCGCCACCACTGTAACCGCAGTCAAGCATCCTACGTACCAAGCTGTCCAGGACTCTACTTTAACACACTTTTATTAATAAAGTTGATTTTTTTTAGTAATTTACTATACATACTAACTAGACATGCGACCAGTCAAAAATGAGGGGATTTACCATAGTTATTCTTAAAATTGGTAGTATTTTCTCGCTGTGAATTAGATAATGGGTCACAAATCCTCATCATCATTACCTCTATTCATAACCAAATCTGTTATCCAAAATGATGTCATATCATATTCTATCAAATAAAACATTTAATGTCCTTCAGATTGCATTAATTTACGATACGATATTCAGTATCCAATCTATTACACTGCCGCATGTCAGAGAGGCTGGAGGGGGAACCGCTTGTTCCTCAATTCCAAGCGCGTGATTTCAAGGCGTGTAGCCTAAGTACCGTTAATCTGTGAAGCAGTCAAGCATCAACATTTTCAACTTCATCGATTATTTCGTGATAATTTTTCAACGGTTTCCTTGTTGGAGCAAAATAATAGTCGCTCATTTTTTCAAGTAATTTGAATACCTATGTTGTTCCTTCAGTGCAGACTGAATTATAGATCTATGTAATATTGAAAGGGTAACCTCAAAGCTCTAAACAAATAAATATATTGATAAATACATAGATAACAGTCTTTCTCAGTATCCGACGAATAGACGCTCCCTGCCAAAAATGGAGGGACGAATGTTAATTTCTTAACATGCCCTCATATTTACGGTACTTTTAATTAGAAGTAATATCATTTCCAGTATCACTCATACGGACTGCCTTATCTGACAGTCTCGCTATTAGTTTAGGAAAACGGACCTGGTAATTTTCTCCTATCTAAATCCTTGAAAACGTAACGGGGAAATGGACCGACTAACCCACCCACCGAGCAAGCAACACCGTGTATTATGTGGTATACAGTTGGATAGACATGCTAGTACTTTCCTTCATCCGTTCATTCCTTTCTCCGAATTTCATGATTTTCAATAATTCGATACGTAAAGATTTGTTGTACGTTAAATCAACAATGAGTTTGAGTTCACGTCTATAACCAGAGTAGAGCTGCAAATTAATCAGCGACAGATTTTCCTAGTCGGGAAAGGTTTTGGAATAATTCGGATCAAATGCATCGAAATCGGATGAAGTGGCATGAAATGTTGCACAGCTGAAGAAAGTCTAAAAAACGAAACGGATAAAGAATGAAACAAAAAAGAAGAAACATGACAGCACAAGAAACAGAATGTTTTTATGAAAAATAGTGCTAGGGATTGAGAAATAACATGCAGCATTAGCGAAGAAGTAAAAAATACTAATCTTGCAAGTACCAGAAATCAAGATCATGAAAGACGAGCCAACGTTAAGAAACTTTATTAATTCCAACACAGTTGACACCAGTACATCATTGGGTTTTCAATGTCTTATAACTATTGACATCTGAGGAATGTGAGGTTTAAGCTTTCTTTTCCGAAGGGAAGCACTCTGTGGTTCCGTGAAAATCAGCTAGGCTCAACCAGGAATCGAACACTTACTTCTCAACTGTGAGCCTAACGCAGAACCAGTGTGCCATGGAGCATAAGTGAATGTGGAGGAACGAAATATTTGTCATGCAAATGCCAGAAACAGAGATGATGGAAGAAGAGCAAACATGAACAAGAAAGAGTAAGGTATCTATCTCGTAAATGCCAGAAATTGAGTCAATAAAAGAAGTTAATAAAGACCGTGCAATTACCGCGGGCCCACCTAGTAAACTTAGAATATGGCAAGGCCGCGTTAGAGCTTTAAACCTGGAAGAAAGAGGGCAACTTTACTCGTGATGTCTCAATTTAACACTACTGTGAAGCATCGTTTTCTTTGTGTAAAGAGGATTCGTCGCTATTAGGAAACTCAAGATTAGTTTACAAATAGGTAAAAAATTAAAACGGGTAGTATATTATTCTTAGATGAACTTCCATCTAAATATCCTCAAAAGTAAAGGACTCGTAGAAAAGTGGAGTTTTAACATCGATCGAACTTAAGTTAAAATTCTTCGATTAAGTGCTTTAGCGTCTATTCCATTAACGACCTTCTAACAGTGTAAATATGATTCTTCTGAGACGTGCAGGTGATAGGGGCAACTCATGGCATTTCCTACTTGATTGCAATATTGCGTCAAAGGTATATTACTTTCGGTGAATAAATATTTCAAACTCTGGTCTGGAGGAGTCGAGCCCCCATCAGCTAATGCATATTTTCTCTTGGCCCTGCAATGTTCGCTGGCAAATCAAAGTACAGAGTCTGTAGAGAGAGCACAAGGTACAGTCTTTAGAGAGAACACAAAGTACAGAGTCTGTAGAGAGAGCACAAAGTACAGTCTGTAGAGAGAGCACAAAGTACAGAGTGTGTAGAGAGGGCACAAAGTACAGAGTGTGTAGAGAGGGCACAAAGTACAGAGTCTGTAGAGAAGGTATAAATCGTATGAGTGAACTCTTACTCTTATGAACGAATTACGTCTAACTTTTCCAAAATGATTTGCGTCACTATTGTAGTGGGAAAATGCAAGAGCATATTTTTCGTGATATTCACATTGTCAGTAAAAAGTCACCATCAAATAGAATGTCGCATTTCAATTAGGAACACGTGGATACTCCGCTTTGCGTCATCATTCTCTAGCGTCATTAAGGTGCAGTCACAAGAAAAAAATTATACTGCGCAATTCACGGAAGATAACTTCTAGATAAAAACAAACAGGATGCCTTACTTATTTACGAATTATAATTCATGCATAATAAAAGATAGTAATAAATTACGAATTGTGCGAGGCAAGATCGATTTTCACAAAGTTCATTTGATGCGCACATGAACGCAACTCTCACTAAATGATGGAAACACCTCACCATTTTCTACTCACCCACACCGGTAAATTCACTTCCCGTTTATTTCGTAGTAACTACGCGAACATGACTGTCGTGAGGACTCGGAACTGGATGTTGGAACGAGACTTTGTGTACCGCGAGGTCGGCGGTGTCCCCGCCTGCACCGGCGGGCTACGGTGGGGTGAAGCGCTCGTTCTAACGGTGTGCACGGTCGTCGACACTGCGTCACGATACGCGTTGTTGCATATCGTGACCTCTAAATGGTTAATATTTCTTCATAAAGAAATTGATTCCACATATAAATGAAATTCGTGGATTATTTCCACCAGAATTTTGTCATTCGTGTACTATGCAGCTAGGCAAGGGAGTAACTGCGAACAATAAAAGCATCTCTCTGAGACGAAAGAGTTACTCAGGAACAGCGGTGAACAACCCATCTCCAGAATTTCTTTGCAAGTTCAATTTACTTCCGACCTCTGGTAATTATTTGTGTACCATACTCTGGCATAAAATGAAGGTAAAGACTATAGCACTTTACCTTGATTAAGTCGTAAAATAGAAAAATATCTACACTTCAATAGAAATTAAAGTTATTTTGAATCCCGTTCAATGTACGTAAATTTTGAAGGTGTTACCGAACATGAATCCAAGATAACCTTTAATGTCATTTTCTCAGAAAATTCAAAATATTGGTTTCTATACGTTCGTTTCACTTTATTTCAATGCTTATTAATTACTAGCGTTTTTGAGAACTTTTCAATATTGCTTGTTCCATAGTTATTCATTTCCTCTTCTTTATGGGTTATTAATTTGTGACATTGGCTCGCCTGCCAATAATACAGGGGTCGAGGGAAACTTAGTTTGTAGTTTCAAAATTTATTCCCTTCGTTCATGAAGTCGTGATTCTGAGAACAAAAAGGCAGACTTTAAATCTATATTACCAATTAAATATACACTTTACATATTTTTATTTATCATGCAGAGTAAATGGGGCACCTACGGAGACGTAGAACCTATGACAAATCAGTCCCAAAGATGAAGCAAAAAGAAACCCCGTAATTTATTTGGTAGATTAGTTTTCACAGGCAACATTTACTTTTGATACCTGGCAGCTGTTTGCCCAAAATACCTGCTCAAGCAGTGGGAGGAAGCATTACAGTAAGATGAAGACTTCAAAAAAGATTTAAGGTATAGAATATCAAAAACATTTAAAGAAGAAGTTGGTTCCAGAGAACACTAAGCTCCTCCAAGCATTAAAAAGGGAAGTAAAAATGTAAAACAGATCCAAGCGAAATTTGAGCCAGGCGAGTGTGTCATACAAGAAGTGGTACAGATGCTAGAGGAGGTCACCCTGTTCCCCTTTCTAAGGTGGGGCCCAGGAAATCTAAACATCCCCTGAGGAGCACCAAGTCCATGAAATGTATCTGAAGATAATACCCTACAATGGAACCTTGTGGGGTATGTAGCCAACAAAGTATAACAAATTAATTAAAAGTGAATTCAATCAATAGCAGATGAGGTATTGTGTGATGACTCAAGAGATGTACGGGTTAGCCATGAACTGAGCGACTTGAAATAGTTATACACAAAATTAAACTTTAGACTTGGACATATATACATACACATTATGTTTCCAAGAAAGTAGCGGTTTTGTGAGAGGAGCATTCTACCACGGAAGCGCAAGATATGGCTTCTTACTTCCATCGCCCCGAAGGCAACCATTATGTGTTTGTTATTCCTCCTCATTTCTAAAATGCGGCTTGCGAGGATAAATCGTAAGAGATTAATAAACTTGTGTCACACGAGTTAATTGATTTGTCAACAGACCTATGACTTTCTATAGAACTTAAAAGTTACGAGAATTGTCTCATTATTTATATAAGCAAAATTATTATTATTACTACGATTTTCCTTATCATCTTTGTAACCGCAGTTAGTATTGATGCTTTTGTTTTTTATAAAATAATTTCCCTTATGCTTACAGTGTTTACGTATAAAACTAAAAAAAATATACTTTCCATCTAGCCTTCACCAAACCTCCGAGGTTGTCGTTTGCATATCTTATTGGAAAGCTCAAGACTCCTTAAGAGGTTTACGAGGTTCTCGTTGATTTAAAAAAAGATTAATTGTGATTGAGGTCTATAACGTGTTATTACGGCCACTTACTCATAAAGTTTCTACTTTTTAGTGCATCTTTGCTCAGCGTTATCTCCAGTCACCGTGCTCACACTCGTCTGAAAGTTACTCAAGTTACTACATCTGGATTTTGTTTCAATGTTGAGGCGAATAATTATTTTCATTTCATTTTTTGAAATATGTGCTGCCATTCCTCTGTTTATGACGTGGCTCAAGAAACCGTAAGAGCACATATTAATTGGTAACGTGATACTGCAGGAATGGCAAGCGGTCGCAGTGCGGAGGCGGGTGACCCTCGAACACCGATGGCGTGGCAGCATCGTGACCTCAACTACCACCAGTCCGGCTTCCAGGACAGATATGGACCAGGTTAGTAGCTACGTTCCACGACTACCTCCAGTCCGGGTTCCATGAGAGGTATAAACCAGGTTAGTAGCTTCATTCAACAATTTCTATTCGATGTTGTGATGCTAGAATGAATCGACCATGGTTATGAAATTAATTTAGGTTGATGTGCGATTACTTTATTTAAATTATGAGTGATTCGGAAAAAAAATTCATAAAATTTTTTGTTAGGTTGAATTAAGCGTTAATAAAAATTATGTGAAATGAATAATTTCTTTAGTATTCTTGTATTTTTAATGAAATTGCTAGATTACATTCGAAAGTCAGGAGAAGTCGTAGGGATTTCATTTCTTCCATTAGACCTCGGTTTTCAACATAGTTTGACACAGCGTGAATTTGTCGAGTGATCGCCATGGTACCCAGGGGTGTAAGTACGGTCCAAATGTATATGAACATGTGCATTCATCAGAGCATCCCTTCCCGGAATAAATTGACATAAAAAATACATGATAAAAATTTGAAAACCTAAGCTGAATTTATTATTTCGCAGATAATTGTTGAAAAAGTCCATTGCAATAAATCTTTGAGATTCAACGTTTATGAAGCATTTATTCTTCAATATGATCGTATTGAGCTAATCTTTTATTGTTATTTATGTTATATAGTTCATGATTTTCACCTTCGCAGGTGCTGATAACGGACGCATAGGCCCTTCATCGAATAGCGACCGTCTTAGTCATCGTACGGACAAAACTTGGCTCACGCAACGAGAGTCAACTCAAGGCATGGCTCCTCAATACGGCCTACAACAACCGCCCTCAGCACTCTACCCCCCTCGTGACTACCCTGGATCGAGAGATTACACTGCTAGACACTATCCACACTCTCGAGATATGTCTCCCTCGGATCACTTCTCGCCACCATCACACCACCACCATCAGTCAGCAGCACGTCAGCAACACGACTCGCGTCATTCTGTAACAGAATCAAGCATCTCTTCATCGTCCACTGAAGATGATAGTGAACAGCCAAATCCTCCAGGGCCTCAGGGGACGCACTCTGCGTATGCATATTCGAACGGTTATTATCCAGGTTATCCTCCATCGCAAGCTGGATATGCACCTTCTGTTGTATCTCCTTACCACCAAGGAACGTTGAAGTCAGCTAAGTCTGTGCCAGCCCTCGTTGCTGCGACATACGATGGAGAACCTTGTCCAGTTCATCACGGCGTCATGCCGGGCATGCCCCCAGGAGCACCTATGTCTATGCCTCCGATGGTTCACCCTGGGTTCGCTACACTTGGCCCCCCTCGCCGAGCTGCTTCCATCTACGACATGCGTTTGATGTCCCCTCCTCCTCCGCCGACCATTTACGGCACTCTTCCCATGCCACCACCTACACATGTTGCCCCTGACGCCCGCAGTCTCGTTGGGTCCACCATGATGGGTCCGGCAGCTCCGGGAGCGCCGCTCGGGATTCCAGCCCAACTGCTGCCGCCCATGGCTCGCCCAAGACCCCTCGTTATTGGAGAAGGGGGAACTCCTGAAGTCTTACCAGTTCGAGGGGGTAACGACAAAGGCGCAAGCCTTCCAAAAGCTCTTCTGGCCAGTAAAGCAGCAGCAGCAGCTGCTGGTACTGTATCTGATAATGGTAAAGTAAAGAAATCTTACTGCTACAGAGGTGGTATGTGCGTAACTTGGATCATTCTCGGGGTTGTTGTTATGGGGATTTTGCTTACTCTCATGTTGTTGTTCATTTTGTAACTTAGACTTCATTCGAGGGTTGAAATGAAACCCGTAGGCAAGTTGCTACAGTAGTTAAAATATATCTGTCAAGCTAGTACCATCTAGTAAAATTTTTGCTGACGAGTAGAAACAGGTAATCAAGGTCCATAGTTTTTCTCAGGATAGTGGCAAAATTATTCTCGAAATGTATGTATAAAAAGTTGAAATTTAGTCAGATTAATTGGTATAATACCGGGGAAATTGAAGCTTGTCATGATAATACAAAACCAATAGGCAAAAAGATAATGCGGTAATGAATAATTTCGAGATAATGTCGTAAAAGCAGCCCCAAAATGCTCCTCTTAACGATAATTGTCTATTCTCTGATTTGTAGAGGGTGGGCCAAAAGTAGCTGACATTTTTATTAGGATATCTTGCAATCTTCTCGTACTTTTTGCTTAACAAGACTCAATACGTCAAGAGTTGACTGCTCATTTTCACTGATGTGCTTCAGGCATTGTAAAGTGGTCGGATTATAGGAAAAAGTCTTCTTTCTGGTTCCCCTAGAGGGCAAAATGTAGTCGGGACAAATCTGTAGAACGGAATGGCCTCACAGTTTGTTAGCAATTGTTAGCGATAAATGTCTACAATATATATTTTTTCAACGCCTTTGTAACGAGTCGTGACTGACCAAATTAATGCTGAAAGTACGGTATTTTTTTTATCTGACAAGATAACCTGTATACAGGGTACTACATCAGTTAAATTTTCATTGGCTATTCCTTTGAATATAGTATGTATTCCCCGGCGTGAATATTTTTCAATCGATATAAGAACGAAAAGCGTCGGGTGCGCCTAAACCAGCTTGTAATAAAGGAATTCCTTGCTTTGTCCGTCCGCTTCAGCGACTAAGTTGACTGGTTCCTTTGACTGGAAAAACGTCGTCCATTCTCGAGAAGCGTTGGGATACTCACACTGCTCAGATGTTACTGGTTTTACAGTCATTTATTATTCATCGTAATCGAAGAAGATGCTGTTCTATTTTTAGTAAACTAATGTTCATTAATAAATTTAGAAGGTGGTTACGAAAACAGTTACGAGCAACAGGGTCGTATAGTCTTTGAATTTTTTTCCAAGTTTCACACATTCCCATAGAGTTAGCGGCTGCTAAATTTGATCTTTTTTGAGAGTTAAACTCAAAGAGACTGTTCAGAGACTTAGGTTGTTCTTGATGCGGCACTCGAGTGTGAGGATGTGCCTCATCGAGGCAGCAAGATACTCGGATAATTGCGTAATTTGGCGGGATTAGTCTTCCAAACGATACCTGTCTACTTTTTTGAAACCACGGAATATCCTTGACTATGCTAAAACTTAATAATTAACTTTTTTGAGAATTTATAGGAAATATTCCGAAAATATTGTGATAAACGACGAGGCATTTTATACTTGTGTCTCGAGTCAAAACATAATCGTCAGATGAAAACTTTCAACTTTGCACTTGTTATTTCAACAGTCATGATTGGCTCCCAGATCCTGGTGATCGGCTCGTAATTTGCTGCAAATTGCCTGTAATTACCGGCATTGGACTGCTGGCAACAAACGCAACAGCCGAGCTATGGATTTTCAGGTCACACTCCTTTTATGTTTACCTTGGAAGTACTACATCGGGTTTTCGTGTACTTATAATTTACTACAAAGACAAGCATGGTACAATGCCTGATATTTTACGATAACAAAAACATCAACCCTTTTTAACTACTTATCAGGTAAAAAGTTTAATGGACGTTCGCTTAAACTTTGCATCAATCATCTTGAAAAACTAATTTAGACACTTTCAATCACAGGCGAGTAATTCAGATATGCCGTTACATGAAGTTTTCGAATGCAAAACTAATAATGAACACGGGACGTCCGTGGGGGTTTTTACAAAAAGTACCGTGATATAGAATATGTTGCACTACTGCGCCGGGACACCCAGGCTGGGAATAGCAAGGTGGCTGCAGCCGAGGGTAGTTCACACGACCATCGTATACGAGCCCAGAACAGTCGTCAAGTATGTGTCCGAGTCTGGCACTGGCAACCCCCCGCGCAGCCCGTCAGTCCAACACTTGATTTTTTTGCCTGATTTAATGCGTCGTCCTCCCGTCTTCTTGCGTGACGGGGGCAGGGCCCGGTACAAGGCACCAATCGCGGCCATAGTTTTGCATTTAATCGCATTCTCTTTTCGTTTCGGTCTCGAGGGAAAATTTTCAGTGTGTCTAATGTAGATGTCATAACTATCTAAATACTAGTGTTCTTTATGTAGGCAGTGTATAATACAATTGAACACGACGTATTAACTAAAAGTGCGAGATTGAAGAGTATCAGTATTTGGTTTGCTTATTCATTTCGAGTTCTTATGCTGCAGTGTGGTCATTTTTGTAATATTTAAATAATTTTAAGTCTACTACACAAACCTTTTATTATGATGTATATATTTCACTGGCTATTATTTTAGTTCTACTTAGTACTAATAAGTTGTATTTCAATTAGGCTATATACCCATGCAGTGCATTATTATTATAATCATTACGACAAGCAGCCTTTCTTATTCATCATTTTTATGTTGAAAATATGAGTCATTTCTTCAAATGTACTCACGAACTTCAGATGTACTCACCAACTTCATTTCGTACGCATTTGAAAGTTATGATTTTAGTCTATTCTCTTATATTTATAGCTTTTTCAAACATTGAGACGTCGTATTGTACTACCACACTTTGTATCCCAGCCTCATAAAAATCTGCCACCTGATTTTTGAAGTACAAGAAACGTGAAACTTGCTAAATTTTACCGGCTGATTTTACAAGGTCATGAAAAACGTGTGAGCACTGGAATACGAAGGAAATAGCTAAAACATTCAAGGCTGATCGTAGAAGACATTTAAATTTTTCTTAAGAACAATACTAGTCCACATACGGCTCATGGCATCATTTTCCGTACAGTCCTCATCCGGCATCGAGGGCCGACTAGCCTCGGCCTCCTAAGCACTTATGATTGACTTAGCCACAAGGTACTCGAAAAAAACGCTTGAGTGTCTGCAAACATCTAGCAAATATCTAGCAAATATCTTATAAACTAATCGTTCGAAAATGGACTAGTCCTGCAAAATTGAAAGCAAGCAAATGTCATGCCTAATTTGAAATAAGGATACAAACAAATTCCCACTAACAATTATCCAATCAGCATAATATTAGTCATTAGAAAAATGTTGGAAATATTACTCAAGTACAAAGAATAAGACATCTTCATGTTCATAACTTTATAACCGATACCCAGCTCGGATTCTTGAAATCTAAGGATTTTACCTCAAATTTCAAACTAGCTCACTGGTTACATTCGAGTGACGGTTCATGTGCAATTTGGCGACTGAAGATAAGTGATAAAGTGAAGAGTCTCATAGATAAGCGTCTTAGGACCACTCCCCTTCACAATCAACATCAACGATTCGGCATCGGAATGATTAGTAAAGTCAAGCGTCCACCGAGCAAGACGAACTTTTCAAACGAGCCTTTACTGTCTTCTTCGATAGCCCGGCACCTGGCAAATGAACTTCAACCCTGAAGAATGTTCAGTAATGCATATTGGAACTCATAACTGGCATTTGCAATACGAATAGGCGTGATTTACGAAGAACGACACGCCTATTGAAGCAGTAGACTAACAGAGGGATCTTGATGTCACACTCACTAACGACCTCAAGTATGACAAAAAGTAGGATAAAGGCCAGTTTTGCGCGAGAAACTGACTATAATATTACCTTTCTGCAAAGCGCTGGTCAACACCATTGGGAATATCTACAGCACAACTTGAGTCTCCAGCCCTGCAACAAAATATCAATAGAATGAAGTAAATTAAGCGTAAAGCAACAAAGACGATGCAGAACTTCATATCCTAAACACTGGACGGCTTCTATGGATTTACAACATATGCCTATCCTATGCCCCCCCTCCCCCGGGGGGAGATGTACTCGCCTAATAAAAGTATGTTTCCAAACAAACATAAACCGATCACATAAATATAGCATGATAGCTTGAAACTATTGAAAGCCAGTTAAATACTGAACAAAATTAAAATTTAAAACTGAAGCATTTACCAATTGCAATGTTTTACTTTCAAATCTAATCAGGCCAATTAACAAGTAAAACAAAGAGGGAGAATGACTCAAGTTTGCTAAGCCTAGACATTTTAATGTAAGGAATGTTGAAATCGGTACAATTATTCATCACTAACAACTTGCAAAATAATATGTACTTATTCACAACGGCACATTACTCAACATGGATAGGGCAAAAGGTGGTTGTAGCGAGTCAGATCACTCCTATTACTATATGTTGAACCAGATAAATTTGAATAATCGCCCTTTTTCCAGCCACCAATTCACCTCCCAAACTAGAACTTGAGATGCACACTGGAAGTACGCGACTCCTGCCAGGCGCATTAGCCCACACGCAATGCAATGCGCCGTGATGCAGACTGCGGACCCCCGAGACGCATCACAGGTGCCGTCCGTGCTAAGCTTTGCCCGCTTCACACGACACACAACTGAGGCATAAAAAGCGACCGTGACAAGTTCTTCATCCGCTTGAATCACATCTGTCCTCCACGTACGGCAGCTACTCAGATGCACTGGCGCAAGTTTGGAAATATAAGAGAAAAGTTTGACAAGAATGGCGCAAAAATAGATTTTTTCACGACAGAATTCAACTGGTAACCTTTACAAAATTATGCTAACTTGTATTACCGGCGCATAATCCAAAGAAATACGCGTAAGAAATATTAAACGCAAGTAAATAGACTAACCGTCAGTGCATGAGACGCTTTGTCTCCTATGAGTACGAGGCGAGGACTTCTATAAGAAAGGACATGCACAGCTGATTACCTGGCTTTGCTAGCAAAGGTCATCACAATTCTCACCATAAAGTTCTAATTTACGTCAAAACTATTTTATATATTAATACGCTTGTACCTGCCTGTGTACCTACCGTTCCGTCACGCTTCGCCACTTTTCAAGTGAAATTTCAGGTCTCGAGCGAAGTATCCCTGTATACGGGTTGCATGTTTTGCTATTAAAAGTCAGTCTTTGCGACACATTTTCAGTTTCCTTAATAGAGTTCAGTTTTAAACACGTACAAGAACATTTTGAAGAGATGTATCCAGGAAGAACTTCCCCGACAAAAAGACCATATGAAAAAATCTTAACAAATTTTGTACAGAAGGGTAAGAAGGAACAACATTGAATTTGAACAAAAATTGATCGGGCCGGAGAACAGAAAGAACTCAAGAAAACATTGATCATGCGCAACAAAAGCTTAATAAAGACCCTAACAAAGGAATTAAACTTAACTTTTATATCATAAATACGGACATTTTCATTTAAAACTTAGTTCTTTAGAATAAGAATATTTGTCAAAATACACACATGATCAACAAGCCGTTGTTTAATTCCACCAAAAATATTCTAAGGGAAAGTTAAAGAAAATGAGCTCCGCGCGAGCACTTTTTTCTCTTATTCATTTGATGTGCTGCCAAATTCACAATTTTTAAATTTACAGTTTTCCAAGAAAAGGTCAAGCATTAATGGTTTGTAAAATATACTAATTTAAAAATGGGTTTCCTTTTTTTTGCGTCACCCTGTATGCTAATGTCATACAATTTTTTGATAATAAACAAAACAACTAATTTCTGATCAACACTATGTCTGGCTTTCTTGACGAAACTGAGCCCATACTTCGCCAAGCAAAGACCACTATGATGAGGTGTTGAACCTCTAGAAACTTAATGAGTGAGGTCTGCCACCTCAGTGTGCACCAGAGGGTCTTCATCTTCACAGACAGTGTTCTTCGCCTATTTTCTAATCAACCGCCTACCAATGACTGATAGCCATGGCGTACTCCATCCATCGTCGGTGTGACGAAACGCCGCTAGGGCAGATTGACAGAAGTGTCGGTGTAA
>VOMN01019196.1:0-39602 GCA_014899125.1 Orchestia grillus
TTCATGACGTTACGAATACTTATTTGACACACTGTATCTATAGCTGAGGTAACCTAGCAATGGACGGTAGTCACCATAAGATACGGAAGATATACCTAACACTATCGCCTATCCCCCCTGAGGGGACACCATGGGTCAACATGTATGTATCAGGTCACCATTTTCGTTCGAGTACCGGATGTGTTTCCTCTCAGCACCCGTCAAAAAAGTATTCGAACACCTCTCTTTTGGGATTTAGCTTAATTCTCAAACAGGCGTGAATGCGTTATCCGGAAATTGACCGAATGAAGCGTATAATTTCAGTTCAAAATTCTGAATTGGAAAGTACATAACTACGGAAGTTGACGCACGATTCTTGGCATGCGAGGTGCGAAAATTATTTCCTATTTTGTGACACGATATACTGTCAAGCTTCTCAACATTAGGTAGATACTGGTTTCTATATATTTTCTGGTTTTATAAATCAGTCGATAAAATATAGCCGCAGAAATAACTGTAGCAATCGCTAAATCGTTCCACTGAACAGATTTCAGATTTGTAATTTCCCTACGTATTATTTGAGAACGGATCAGGCAATGATTAAAATTTATTCACTGCAGATCATGGCCTCACTCTCTTCCGCCTTCAACTTTTATTGAATAATCAGCCCCTACACCGGTCAGGTTGAGTAGACTCGTACTCACTTTACTCTAATTTTTAACTTTATAGGAGTAAACTCGTCCAACATTCAATTTAAAAAATACTTAACACAGGTTTACTCGACCTTCCTTTACCTCTCGATAAAAATCAGCTATTTCTGAGTGCTCATACATATTGAGTAAATAACGTAGTTTCAAAATGATTGTACATTTTCAGCAGAAAATCTGCTAGTAAACGGCAGAGACTGACTACGTTCAGCGCAGGAGAGGTCTCACCAATAGCACAGATCTTGGCAGCGTCGCTGACCCACACCCCGGTATCTGCCGACGTGAAGGCGGACACACCGAAGCTCCAGCATGCTTGAATGACGACTCTCTCTAAAGCGCAGACATACCTGATGAGCGTACAAAAAAGTCTAGTTCACTATTCCTCTCTCTAAATTAGTCGTATCTCAGAAAAGGGCATTAAGAAAACTGCAGTACAACATTTGTAATCAACTTGTACAAAAACTTCCTTTCTGTGAAATAGAGGATCTTCCGTTTTATATGGAAAAATAAACCATTTTGAAATGAAATAAGGGGTAAAGTTAACTATAGGAACATCAGTAATAATCATCATAAGAATGGTTGATTGACATATCACTTCATGTTTATTAATGCAATAATCACCCATGCAATAATGCAATAATCACCCATGTATGCAATGATCACCCATATGAAAATCAAATGAACTATTATTACACTCGTGATATAAAAATTCGGAATAGGATTGACGATACTCTCTGAACTTGAAAGTAGCAGTAGTAATAATAAGGAAAAAGCGCTTTAGTAACTCAAATTATATTACATCGAAAGAGGGGACCATTAAGTATGAACTTTGGAGAATGGGGTATCTATGCACAATGTATGTACCCACACAAAATTCCCTGCGCATAAAAACAAGTTAAGAAAAAAAGGAACAAAAAACAAAGAATCGTCAGTGAAGAAGGCATGAAAATGGAAAGAAGTAATGCGGGCACGAAAGATAGAAGTCCCGAAGGTCTAGCTAAAGCTGAGGTAACCTAACAATGACCCCCTGGTGACCTGAACTTTAAAACACTCCCAACTTTTGGTTTCTACAGAACACATTAAGCGCTTGCCATTTCAAGGAGCGGTTCATGTCGGCCAGATGCAATATGGGATACACAGTGAGCTGCCCGGGGCCATGGAAAGTGACCAACCCTCCTCGGTTGCTGCGCACAAAATGAGCTCCAGTGCGGCGCAGGCGCAGCTCCTCCTCCTTGCTGTAAAGGTCGGACCTCAGCCCAACCGTATACACTGACGAGAAAGAAAATATTTTATCCGATTAATATGATTACGCACTAGAGATTTTACTCGCCTCATTTCATCTGGCACTAAAATTTAGCTTTTAGCGGTAAAGCTCAAATAGAAAATAATTCCCCGTGTTTACGAGTATTGTTCGAAAAGTTGGTTACATATATGCCGGAAAAGAATTTCCTCCATCGGTAAACACAAATAAAGAGACCTTACAACATAGTAGTACTCATTCTTATTGGTCCACCAGTGCACGACTAGAACATAATGCAATTACATAATTCGAGCATCGTAATTTTGGCTCCTCATTCATTTTTCATTTTTCTCATTCATTCTTTTTAAATTCACTCCGAATAATTTTACCTTATTTCCATGCATCATAAGCTTTTAGATATCCTACGTTTTACATAAACGAATTAGTCGGGATTTGATATTATTAACTATTATATGATTACGAAAATTCGATATGATGATGAACAGCTTGCAATTTAAATGCGAGTGATTGAAAGTTGTACGCGTGACGAAGATTCATACAGGTTAAAATAGCAACAAAATGAGGGTACTAATATAAAGGTAAACATGAATAAAACAAATTTCAAAATGTGAATGGAATGAAGTCTAGCAATAAGTATTGAAGGAGCTTCCAACAACAGAAGTTGTACGAGAAGAAGGCTCTAGAGGCGATGGTGGAAATCAGACGAAGTACCGCAATACCGAGCTGGGTGAAACGACGGGCAGGGATAGGGGATTTCAGCTGTCATGGAACTCTTACAGTTGGAACATGATCACCCAGCAGAACAGCCGTAGTTTAAATGCTACCAAAATGGAAACCGCGTAGTTTCTTGACGAAGTTAGAAGCACATATCTGTACGATAGAATCATTAACCCTCCGCACAAAACCCCACTGCCTACGGTGCATTATCTCATTTTACAGCTAATGTTAATTCTAAAATACAAAAAAAAAATTCTGAAGACTGACCCATGAACCCCACTTTGCCTCGAAATAAATTTCCCGACAATGATATTGGGAAATGGCTAGCCTGACTTTTTAATAAATGCACTTACTCTAACTTCACAGTTTTTAGATTCCTGATGAAACACGGCTTGTGAGCTCATTTGAAGTTATCCTATCACGAAGCACCTGGGCTCACCTGGCAAATGTTCTAAAAGAATCAGCGAGTGCACAGGGCGTTCTCCTGCCTTGACGGTGTCGGCCAAACCCTGGGCAACCTGCTTTTGCACCGCCCAAGCTCGGGTGTAGTCCACCGCACCGGACACTTTTAATACCCGTACTGCTAGGTGTGATGACATTCTGTACAGGCTTCAACGAAATGAATGTATGTTTCCAAATACTTCAGACCTTAGTCACGACGAATGAATAAAAGCCGATGCGGAAAGAGTGGCTTTCGTTTGAGAGAGGCACTTCAAACACAAATTTTGAAATTGTTATTCTCTCCAGTGAGTGACTCTCAAGCGTGTTCTCTCACAGACTAATGTAACAGAAAAATCAGTTATTTGTTTACTTAGGAACGAAATATAAATATTGGAGCTAAATGACATCAAGCGTGAGGCAGTCTTGAAGATGCTCTAATGATCGAAATAAAATAGGCAGTTAAAAATCTCATTTTTGAAAGCGACCCATGCTGGTGACATGAGGATCTTTCATCATAGCGAGCTTCCTCTTTCCGTGCCTGAGTAGGTGTTCTATTCTCAACACATCAGTCCTCTCAATCTGAGCCTCTTTCTTAAATTCATACCGAACGCTATCCGTAAATCCTGGTTTGGAGCGAGCAGCACGCAGGCACTGCTTGTATAAATTCAGAACTTCTTGCTGTAGCTTACTGCGGGCCATTGTCACCTGTGCGCCATGGCCTGACGAGTTCCTTCGTCGAAAACTATTTTCTCGTTAGGAGATCGTTCCCAGTTGAACACTTTAACATATGAAGTGCCAAGTACCTTCGGATTGGGGAAATTAAATTAGGTAATCCTGTAAAGTAAAAGACGAGTAAAATCGAGATAAAAATTATACGCGGGAAAGAAATGCGTTTCGAACCCTTCGAATTCTGAAAGTGGTAGCACAAATCCTGAACATGTAGTTCGGGAACACCCACAACAACTTGACTATGTAAAGAACATTTAAATTCGACTGAAATCAACATGGAATCTATGCACAAGTGTGCTCCAACACTGGATTCCCTGCGCATAAAAACAGCAAGCTAAGAAGGAACAGGAAGAAGAGATTGCGAAGGTGTGAAAATTAAAAGAAGCCAAGAACATGCGAATGTTTAATAATACCGAGCAATAATTGAACCGAAAGCGAGGTGTCCCTGTAGTCCTCGGAGCTAACCCTAAGATGCATTGGAAGGAAATTCTCTTCTGTAAACTCGCCTATCAGATCCCAAACCACAATTACTCCAAGTTCTTAGCGGACAGTATGGCTACCGTGAAATTTTATCCAGGTTCAAATCGATATTTATGCTCATCTACAGCCATCACATCGTAAGAAAATGAACATGAAGTTAAAGGGTCCTGACGGGGCTATTAATCCGAGCATTTTCACTTACTGTTGCTCCACGTCGCCAGAACAGTAAAGAAGTAGGATCTCAAAGAGAAGTTAACAAGAAACCATAAGCAAGGAACGCCTGCCGCGGCGAAAAAAAAAAGAAAATAAGGAAGCGAAATAATGAGCCGCGACAACTTAACTCGATACAAACTCGAGCGGCAAGCATCGCAGATTCTACAAAGAAGCGTCATAGTGCCACTGAATCATCAAGACGGTATACCTCATGAGAGAACATCTAAGAATCGCTCATACTGCCTGATCATTTAGATTACTCAAGTTCTCAGTTTGTAGCTCCCTGTCCATAAAATATGATCCCAAGAGAGCGGATAGAAAGGACCATTTAGTATGAACTATAGAGAACGGGAATCTATGCACCAAGTGAGTTCCCACACAGGATCACCTAGGCACAGAAACTGCAAGTAAAAATTGAAGAGGAAGAAACGAAGAGAAAACTAAGGGTAAAATTCTGAAAAAGCAAGTCGAGCACGAATGAAGTACGGAAGGCTTATCTATAGCCGAGGTAAGCCTTGGGTCCCCCCTCGGGACGTCAGTCCCCATAGCATACGATAACCTATTTTAACCAACCTAACCCTATTTCTATCCTATGCCTCCTGAAGAGGTCTGAACTCGCCAAGTTCGCCAAATATGTATACTGAAGAATATTTCCCTGCAAGCTTTTTATAATAAAACATCACATGCAAAACATTACGCAAAACAAATAAGTCACTCGTTATGGATCATTCCTACTCGTACTCTCGTATTTATTCGGCACCGCTCCGATGCGCCTTCAGTTGATGTCAAATTTTGAAAAGCGGTGTGTACAAAATCAACATCGATCCACTGGAACCGTTATATTCACTGACTGGGTATAAGCTCACACCAACGGACGGCACCTCACTCGAGAGAACAATCAGCTCTCCATTCCATGTTGCGACCCAGGTGCTGAGGAGCCCCAGGGAGCGCGAACTTCCCTTGGACGGGAGATTCAGGATCCCTCACCGTCCCCCTGAGGGATCAACTCTCAATAAAGGAAGTTTGAGCGTGGGCCGCAAAGTTCTCGATATTGACAATATTTGACAAACGTTGAATCCGAAAGAATGATGAAGGAAAATGAAAAACTTTTACGTTTTGCACATTTTTAGTCGTTTTCTCAAAGTTGTGAATTTCTTACAAAAATTGGCCTCTAGAGAGGCAAGAGGAGGCCACTACAGGGACTACTTAATCGACACAAAATACCAAGTTGCAGTTTTTTTCGATTTTTTTGTTTTATAGTTTTTATTTTGAAATATGACTCGCGTGAAGTTGCTGGACAGTTAGCCGAGCGTTGACCTCAAGCAAGCACCTTAAATATAAAGAGGAATGGCTTAATTACACTTAGAATTAAAGCGTTCACGGGAGCGACGTCCCTAAGTTACGCTAGGAGTAGCGAAGGCGCTCAAAAGAGCTAAGATTTGCTCGTCGTTGAGATAATCGTCTTCGTTACTTTATGATCTTAAAAGTACTTACAGAAAGCTTAAGAACTCGGTTAACTAGACGCAGTTGACTATACAGATGTGGTTTGCACAAGGAAGTACATTGTACAAGTAAGTCGTCGTATTGCCTAAGATATCGTCAACATACAAGTTACAGCAAAATTCATTACAATATAGTAGGTACCCCTGTACAATATACTGAACAATAGGATAAAGAGGTGGCTACAAGTTTTCATATTCTCTCGCCTAATCTGACTAAGACGCCTTTGGTGTCAAGTTATTCTAATTATGTATGAACGAATGCCAACACTCGGTTCATACCTGACACGAGCTCACTTGTAACCCATCTCTTTCTCAAACCAGATAACAACAACAAACAAATTTTGCGCTCCACTCACCTCTGAAGTAAAACGAATACAGCACTTTATTCACTCGTTTAGTAATTCGAGACGCAATAAAGCTAAATCACTCGTAACACTACGCGGTGGAGAGATTGCTTCTAGATACAAAGCAACTAGAAGAGAGTTCCTAATGAGTCGGAGCACCACGATGTTCGTTCATAAGATTTATAATGCCACGGAAGTAAATTCTAGAGTTGTGATATGCGCTGGATAAGGCTACCTGGCATAATTGACACACGTACCATAAACACACACACACACGAACACGCGCCAACTTCAGCTAACTCATCGCTCTCGTCACGGTGTCGCTCTCGCAGGAAATTAACTTCAACCCGTGATTTACTCCCCAGATGTACACCGTAAAATAAGTTATTCGCTTAAACAATAAGTACAAGGTGGACTCGCAACACTTTGCGTAGGTCTTTTATGAAAATCACAAACGTTTGAAGGATCTCTCACAGATCCGAACGTTGTCTAGACAATGCACTAGCTCAACCGAGAGGCAAGTCACTCAGATAAAACATTACACAATATTAAGATCACTTTCAGACCAAATCATCGTTTTTGCAAGCTTTATTGCATCGTACAAAAGTTTTAAAGACTTCGAAAATGGCAGCAAGCGAGGGTATGACATCACGGCAGCTCAGCGACAAGCAGAGCTACGAGTCAGCAAAGTTAAAGCGCCCAATAGACCAACAATCGTCCGCAGCGGCTGATGGATCATGACCACTTATTCGTGAAGGAGGTGTTGAGCCAAATGAAGATTTTATTAAAATAAATATGGCCAAGCTTAAGTCGCATGTAACGTACCTCAAGGCTGTTCAAAAGATAGAACAGAGCGTGAGATGCCATCACTTAACTAAGGCTGCATGAGGCTAAGAAACACAGCAGGGGAAATTTCCATCTCCTTGGGCATGGGTTACACTTGCAAGCCCTTCACCATCAGCAACAGCAGGGTCAGGTTGACAGAGCTAAATCGCATGCGCATACATTCACACGAACCAATACACATGATAAAGAAAACGGCCAACGCCCCAAGACTCCCTTCAACTCCTGTAATCAAGGAAGCCCAAACCAAGTCAAGGCTTCCACAGCGTAAGCGGAAATTTAAAAGAAACAGGCGCAGACAGCAGTTCAAGGGTCCCATTCCTCGAGAGAAAATCTGCCAAATGGAAGAAATGGAAGCTTTGAACCGCGACTAAATTCTGGCAAAGCAGAGATTTCGTTGCTCGGGTTCAGGAGTTGCTGGGAGCAGGAGCATGTCGTTCAAAAACGCGCGCTATTCAAGTGAAGCTTTGCCTCGCAGTAAAGTACATACGAGTTGATGGCACAATAGAGAAGACACAGTCAGTTCCTGGACAGAGTGGCGGTTGCAAACGCACCAACCACCAACGTTATGAAAAGATAAGAGTTGCACGCACTTAGTCAGAATATAGCTCATATTCCATAACGTAGCAACCCGTCTATTCGACAGAGGTGCATCGTCAAAGATTACATACTCTTTTTACCAAGTTAAGATAAATTAATTTTCAGAAGAAAAAAATGTTCAGAAATTGCAAGTTAAAGCTAGTAAGAAGCAAAAGCAATGCCGAACAACCCATTAAACTATTCAAACCAAAGGTGAAAAACAGGGAGAGATTTGTCCGAAACACTATCACAAAAAAATTACACAGTTAACTCGATAGGTTTTGTGCAGTACACGAGAACTTTCAAGTTGGAATATTATACCTGATAGAATACAGTTGGAAGCTTTTGAGAATTGCACTGTCGTTCGTTAGGGCTAACGAAAAATTAAAACTGTACCAAAAAGCAAGTTACGACATTCATCAGATCAATTTAAGAATAACGAGAAAACGTGATAAAATGAATACCAAGATGGACCATAAAGTAGAGACAACTTTCAACATTACTCGAGAGATGGGACAATAAAAATACACGCTAATGAAGTGCCTTCGTTCAGCATGATGTTCCCTGAGCGTTTAAGGAAGGCAAAGAAGCGAATTCATAGTTTTTGGAAATTTTGTGCAAACATGCGACATTTAAGAGAGCAGCCAGGCAGGCTTTTAATTATTGGATAGGAAGTTTCAATATTGAAGGGGAATTGTCGAGTAGGATAATGAATGTCCCTCAGAGCAGCGCGTGGGATCACAGACTACAACACAGCCTTATAGTTGAGGTACTACCCGCGCGTGACGACGCGCTCACCTCACTACGTAGTTATACGCTACACTAACAACAACTGTACAGTACGAGTCGGTCTTGCGCCCGATAATAACTTTATGGTAAGAAGATGCGAAAGGAGAGAAATGAGCAGCTGGCCAGCGCCCTGCAGGCAGAAGTGGCGACGTAGCAAGTTAAGAGAGCCAAGTCTGCCTCAGGCGGTGACTAAAAGTCCATTCCTCATTTTCTGACATGTGAAGCCCCTTGATTGACACGTATACGGAGAACACGTCCTTAAAATCTTAAAAAATTATAGATAGTTGACGCAAACACCATTATAAGCTCGAACTGAAAGAAAGCGCAGCTTGGTACGCGCATCGTATATTCAATCCCAGTACTACGAAGACGTGCTTGTTCATCATGTCGAAACTGGCCAAGATGCAATGAAAAATCCAAGCTCTCGCCAGTCCTTTACACAAACACAAAAGTCTACTTCAGCATACGCTATCGTACCACCGACAAGCTGCCTGAGCTCGCACATGGATCAACTCAAAGGATTCCTCGTTGCACCTCATAAAGCCGCGCCAAATCCTTGGATTTCGCACAACACGAGCGATGACACCCAACGGATGTATTCGAGTTAGCGTGTCCTGGCACACGTTCTAAGAGCAACGACCTCATCGTGACCGACGACGCGTGAGCAGGCAGCAGAGGTAAGAGCAAATACGGGATCAGACGAGATACAATGAAATGCAGATTCAGACGAAGTACGCTTAGGGTCAAGAAAATTACACTTTACAAGTCCCTTTTACAAGGCTTGAAGAAATTCATTAGTCTAAAACTGTACACTCAAAGAAACAGCCCAACTGTGTATCCATTTACTTTCTCGCATAGGAGGAAATTCCTGTAGTTAGAACTATCCCTCTAGCAAATGGGGCCACTGGAAAACAAGCCAACCTCGACAGACGAACACGAGGAGCTGCTTCGCATTTGCCCCTGAGCACTCGTTCCAGCTTCTCAAGCTCCACCGTCAATGAACTATGACACTCGTGGCAACAGAAGTCCAACAAACGCAGGTGAAAGCAAATAAGTTCCTCTCTCTGTCGAAGGTAGGCTCGTGCTCCGTGTAAAGACCGTAAAAATACCACTCATCAGGAAACCTCAGTGCTCCCTGGACCGGTGTATATCTTGCTCACTAAAAAGACATGCAAATAATTACAGAAGCCAAAAAAAGTTGACTAGCGCAAATGTGAGGCAACGAACCACGGTAAAAAGCGTAACAGCTAAGCACAACAGTTCGATAACCTTAGTAGAGTCGCGTCACTCGTAGTGTGACGTGTTGAAGATGGCAACTAAATACTTACGAACATGGATGTTTTCATTTACTACATAGAATAACAGGGAACGAAAAACTGGTAAGACTTCAAAATAAACCAACAACAAGACAAGCAAACACCTACACAATGGTGACACTACAAAGAAGACACCAATGAGTCTTCTCCTATGAAGCAATGGAACTGTCGAGTCCTGGGATAGAGCTGATCTGGAGGCTACTGTCAGACGAAGTTGAGAGATAAGAAATATCTGTTGGCAAAGCTAGCAAATAAGCTTTCAAATGAGGCATATGAAGGCTTCAAGGACTTAAAAATCCAATGCATCGTTAAATTTCAAGTTTTGATTATTGACCATAATACTGAGCACGCCTTTCATTTGACATCTGGCAGTTGGTTCATGAAATCTGTTTTCTAAGCTAATTGTCAGATCCGTATAAATATCTACACTAGGAAACGTAAAACTCCATCAATAAAGAGCCATGGATTATGTAGGAGAAACAGAAATAACATTCACATGAAGATTATACGGTCGTGGCCAAAAATTAATTATAAATTATGGTCGCTCACCACAGCCGGCAAATGGGACACTTCACTTTATTAGCTCAAGATCGCTCGAGTGACCTCCTACAAGCGAGTGATCAGCAACACTAAAAGACGCACGAACGGACTATCACCGCAACGCTCAAAATGAATAATACAAGGAGAAATAAAATTCTATTAAATAAGATCAGCAGGGTACACACGTGAAATCAGCACAAGCCTCAAGATGTCTTCTTCGACAAGGGGTCCTTAGAAAGCAAGGCTCGCAAAGTTGAGGGCGAGCTGCTCCCTGGTGAGCGAGAAGCCCTTGGTGCCGTCAGGCCCTTTGGGCTGGCGCACCACGAGCAGGCGGGGCTTGCTTTGATCCAGCGACATGGTCTTCAATTGACTGATGAGGCGCTGAGGGCGCCTCGACTGGCCGCCTACCGACCTGGAAAAATTCGTAACTTCTTAATGGACGGTTCTAACGTTTTTTCCCTCTCAATATTTCAAAGAAAGAAGTAATTTTTCAATCATAATGGTCTATAATTAGCCATAATTGAGCAGGCTAAGTAATCCAGATAAATTCTAGTGTAATATATATTAAATTTTTAGGGCTGTTTTACATTAGATATAATTTTTCATGAATTAGAGTACGGACTTGTACATATTGCCAGATAACCTATTCACTGCATACCCTGTTACCCAAACACCTCAGCGTCTGCTTACCCAAACTGCTGGCCATGAAAAATTTCAGGAGCTATCTTGCTTAATAAACCCTAATTTTCAAAGGGGCCGGAAGAATTTCTAAGTGATCTAGGCAAGAGAATTTTTTCCGCAACTTCAGATTTCCTGGCACAGCCAAAGAACTCACAAAAAACATCAACTTAATTTGCAAACGTACTCAAATTAGTTGAAATAAACATTTAAACAATTGGTACAGCTGATTTATCTAAGTGAAGGCTGGTGCACTAAAAAGCACAAGAGCTTTGAATGTAAAATATTTCAATATCCCACAAAAGAAACCTACACGTAACATGGATTGACTACCATGAGCTTTGTACAACTTCAAGTAAAACTCGTTCATTCTATATGAATTCCGAAGACAAAGGCATAAAGACTAAGCAACAACTAATTCAAAGTCTTCATCCTTTCTACTAACTTGTAAATATATTTGTGTAGGTCTCATCAGTATTTGAAGGCATTGACTACAAAATAAAACTGATATTACTGTTACGTCGACACAGAACAAGACCAGACGTAGGTGCTGTGACACACGTCACATGTTCTACGGTCTATCTGCTTGACGGTCTTAAGACCCCTTTACGATTCAAAATATAATTCGTGAGGGGCAACGGCTGGAATTCTAGCTTCAGTATTAATTTCGAAGGACCCGTTTTACAATTATACTTACGTCTTACAACAACGAGATAACGGCTAAGAACTATGACTTGAACGAAGTATTCAAGAACAAATATGAAAAAAAAAATTTTTCAACTATTCTCACATCTACACTGAGCAAAACCATCAAATCAGTCTCGAAGCAATTCTTATCGAGTTTTCACAGTAACAACACGGCCACTAACATGATTCGCGAGATGTTACAAGCGGAGCTTTTGCCGGTCTTCTGGTTGGTGATGATGACGAACTCGACTTCATCGCCGGGACTGAGAGTGGTCTTGTCCTTCACCTCCGACTGATGGAAGAACAACTTCTTGCCCTCCTCAGCTTCGTAGTTCAAGAAACCATACTGGCCTGAAATTTAAAACAGTTCACACTCAAGCTGTAACAACCAATACAATTAGAATCGAAAGTGATTGCGACGTATTTAACTAGAATAAAAGACATAAATTTTAGAGAAAAGAATGCAGAAGATATTATTTCAGATTCTAAAATAACATCCACGTCCCACTGATCGTATAACTAACTTAGTTTCCATAATTGGTTACTTTAAAGCCCCCTATCCACATGAACGTGATCCATACAGAGCTGAGAAAAGGGACCATTTAGTAAGATTATAGAACACGGAACCTACGAGCAAGATGCGTTCTCACACAGAATCCCAAGCGCATAGAAACGGTCAATTAAGAATGAAGATAAAGACAAGAATGAACGATACATAAAAAAGATGATGCAAAAACTGAAAAAGTAAAGTGGGGACGAATAATAAAATTCCCGAAGGTTTATCTATAACCAAGATATGCTAAGAGCACCTCCTTGGGGATGCCAGTCCTCTTAGTACAAAAAAGACAAGTCGAATTACACGAACTCGATTGTTTGCCCCACGCACCCTGAGGGGTTGAGTACAAATCATCAATGGTTCTTGCAACAGCGCATGATCGATTTTTTTTTAGCAGACGCTTGGTCGAATAAAATAAATAAAAGAACTAGTTACTGATGCCTCATTTCCGTATTAAGACGCTTATCGTACTACCATGAAAGTAGTATATGAATAAAAATGATTACGATATAGAAATCTCACGTTAGTTATAAGTCGGACTCAATAAATCAATGAAATCAGGCTCGTATGACAGCAATGAATAAAAAACAACTTTGACGAGACTATGAAGATCACGAAGAAACAATACCATTTACAATCCTATACGATTGAGATGTACATACAATACCTCATATTGACAATATGGAGGAAAAAAGATAAATCTCAGCGTTACCCAACGAGAGATTGTAGAAAAATTGAAATCTCGTTCAATCTGTAAGATAATTTTCGTGGATAGCTTAAACGCCCCTACCAGATAGAACTAAGATTCTCACACTGAAGCACCAAAGTCTACAATAGGTAACACACTTTAGCTTCTAAGAGCGCCAAGTCTCCTTCAGCACACTGAAGAACAAGTAATAGTCAACGCACTTCCTGATGGGAGCCACATAAGATAGGTCCCTTTCTATGAGTAAATCAGAAAATTCAAGCGGGAAGCATAAAACGCCACCTTTAACAGTGTCGACGGTCGCGATGAGCTTCTTGCGCACTGCAGTGATGTTGGTGGCCCAGCCCGTGGCGTCCACCTGGAAAGTGACGGTGTCCGCCTTCTGCAACAGCTCTCGTTTCCTCACCACCCCGCTGATGCCGAACTTGTACTGTTCGCTGCGCTCAACGTCTGTACACAAATCGACGTTACCGATGTAAGTACTTGGTAATTTAACTATAATACAGATTATACGCAAGAAAACTTGATAAATTGATCATGTTCGCCGTAGCTAAATAACGCTAACGCGTTCAAGAAAACTTTCAGCTTAGATTGATACGAGCTCGACAGAACAACAGTCATCCAAACATGGTGAATACAAAATGACGCACCTTTAAGTGCGGAACGAAAAATTTAGCAAAAACTTTAATTGCACCTAAATGTTTGTAGATCAAACTTTAGATCAAAAGCTCGCTAACCAGTAAAAATGAATAAGGATTTTATGTAGGTACGGCTTATACCATAGTTTTACTCAAAAGGATACCGTTGGTAAACTTTTAACCAGACACTTTACTCAGTCCTAATCATATGCCCAGAACTTAAACCTCCTATAAGGCATGCTGCTGAAGATGTCAGACCATTCACATAACTCCTGAGCTCTGACTCCCCACAAGCATGTTTTGTTCGCTCAAGTCAGAGAATCGACACCAACGCTTCCGTTGCATGGCCCGGTATCTTACTGCTTGTTTACATTCTGGTGAGTTTCCCCTCTCCAATAATTTATTCTTCTCAAACGAGACGGCGATGTACAAAGCCCCAACTGGAACTGCATCAAGTCGCTAGCTACTGAAAAACATTCTCAAGAGCTGAAATTCTCTACCCAGACACTGGAACTCACCGTCGGTATCCACAGCAAGCAGGCCGCAATACTCGGTCTGGTCAGGGTTGCTGGAGCGGATAGGTCTGATCACTAAACCATTGTAGACGGTTTCCAACACCTGCACAATACACCATGCTTTTATGAACATCTACTAGTAGCTTTTGGCACCAAACTTGGGAAGAAAAAATCTCGAACTGCAAAGTTGCCTGCATTGCGCAAAGGTATGTTTTTGCACATGGTAAGAATGAGATTTTCTGTCAAGCGACCTACTACGCGAAGTTTTCATTAAAATAAGATTGCTGAAGATGATTTTTTAAATCTGACAAGAAACTTCCTGGAAACCACAACCAAAGATGACATCACACCAGGGTAACTCTAAAAAAACATTTCGCGAGTCAATGAGTGAATAGTTCGCACATAAATGACTAATTCACCACAAAACCAATCGTAATTTGTGCGTGAATAATCTATTCTTTATTTTCCATTATACGATTATTTCATGAACGTTGAAAAAGATCAAAACCTAGACACTGTTTTATTTTGTTTTGCTGGGCCGAAGTTGGCTCGAGTTTCGAGAAAATGAGTATGATCAGGCGATACTCTATAAAAAAGAAACAGAAACCCCGGCATCCCCGGAAAATTTACCACACAGGCAATTAGAATACATAGAAAATAACAGAAAACTAACGTTATACGGTCAATCATGTACGCAGAAAATTGAGAAAATAATACCCAATATACACAATGAAGTACGCAACTGAAAAATCAAATACAACTCAGCATCTGGAGCTTACCTTGGGCTGAGGCAAGGTACCCTTTGGAAGCAGAGAGATGTTCTCAGCCGAGACTTTGCCGCCGGGTCCAGTGCGTGACGACAGGCTGTACTCTACTTCGTCACCCAGCTCCAGCTTGGTGTTGTCTCCACCTTCCACATTGCTACCGAAAATTCGTCACTCTTAGCAAGTTGGTCGCAATGGAAAGTAAAATTAATAAAAATGAGAAAAAGGGAGACGCGGCAACCAAGTCGTTAACATTGATCCATGTTGTACATAAGTGATACTAAGGAGCAGATAATTTACGAGTACATTATGATGAATTTTGCGTACTCATTGCTAATGTAAAATGAAATAAGATGCAACATTACAGCAATTACCAAATAGTTGTACGTCTCGTTGAAGTACAGACATTGTTACATGTAATTGTCATTAAATCGTTGTCACGTGCATGCTCGTTGCATTACCATAAAATAATTTAAATCAAATCATTTCATTTGTTGGACATGACGGTTACTCAAGGGCTTCGACAACATAAAAATCCCCATACGATATAGAATGCAACAATTTACATCGCAGCAGTATTTTCAAACAAGTTTCTTTTTTGTTAGCGGCAGAAATAATATTCGGGCTCACTCCTGACCCTCGATAACCTGCCGAGGTGCAAGAACACGCTAGTCTAATCAACAAGCAACAAGAGAGTCCCTGCTCTCAGACAGACTTGACCTGCAATATTATCCAATACAGAATTGCAACAATGAGCTAACTTGGTGCTTTTTTGAGCGATGAATTTTTTGCATTTCGCATTCACTGAGCTGAAACGTGCAAAAGCATGTACCCTCACCTGAAATGGAAGAAGATTTCCTTATCATGGGATAAAGTTTCAATGAAACCGAAGGACTCCTTGAGAGCGGCCACATAACCCTGGTACGACTGGCGGGGCTGCTTGTTGCTTTTCTGGGCGGAAGCTTTCTTCGAGTTTACTTTTGGAGAACTTCCATTGACTGCAGAGGCAGGTGCGAACTCGTTCGAAAGGTCGCCGGGCACAGCAAGCTGCTCCGCAGGAGCAGTTGAAACAGAAACAGAGTTTTCTCCACTGGTGTCTGGTGCCACGGTTGTGGAGGGCTCGCCACACGAGGGCTGGCTAGGCACCTTCACTTCAGACATCAGCATCAGATCTGTGGCCACCATCTTCTTGTGGCGTTTGCTGAGCTGGACGCAGAAGCGCACCTGACCAAAACAAAGACGGTAGTACAGAGCATGCCGTAGACAGAATACAGGATATTGATGCACCCGTCACTGACGACAGACGTCTCAGTTCAACATGCTCACACGTACAGGGAATTTTCTGGAGAGAAACATACGTAAATTGTTGGCAATGAGATCTCTTATACTCAAATGTGCATCGAGATGATATTCAAGAATGTTACAGAAAATCGAAATCAGAAACTGCACAATATCCTGAAGTTTCAACTGACATCTGCTACCGTTATTGAAAATCTGCAGCCCTTGCTAGGTATAGCATAACAAAAACGAACTACTACTCGTACACTCGTACCTTATCTCCGACACTGAAGTCCGGGTAGCCGTCCTGGAACGAGTAGCCTAGAGCCTGGCGCACGCCCTCGACGAAGTAGATGATCTCGCCTGTGAGGTCCTTGGGTGGCACCACGCTGCCAGGACTGTCCGGAGTGAGGAGAGGAGGAGTTTTTTCTGCCACTACACTCACCTGAAAAATGGACACCTCGAAAGAATTACAAAGTATTTGTTGATCAGTATCTACAAACTCGAACTCCCGATTAAACTCCAACGAACTCCCGATTAAACTCTAACGAGCTCCCGATTAAACTCAAACGAGCTCCCGATTAAACTCCAACGAGCTCCCGATTAAACTCCAACGAGTTCCTGATTAAGTTTTAACGCCTGATTAACTTCTATACTTTATTCAACTTCAATATTCGATTGCAATAGTAGAAGGTTATATAAATCTCCGCCAATTTTATAAACTCTCGAAATACCAACAATCATACTTATAAGTTGCAATATTTCTAAGTACAGTGAATTAGTGTTTATTTATCTCTTTTCGCTCTACCTTTTCTTACCATAAGTCACTGAAGGGCCTAATTAAATTCAAAAATACTCGTTGAAGAAGAGGTCATGCTAGCAATTGATATTTAATGAAAAAATTAATATTAGCTATTTAAGTTTATCCCCGAGAATCATCACCCATGCAACATGACCTATTTGCATAAAAAGAGAATACCGCGTAATTCGCAGTAGAAGGTGGTTTCTTTTGAAAATACATTGAGCTCCATCGCCCGTGAGGCTCCACTACAGAAGCGCGCCATAGACCTGCCCTGCAGGTCAGCACGACAACCTGTTGTGCACGGAAGTGACACCCAACACTCACGACCGCGAGGCTGAACTATCGAGAAGGGGGGCACACACCTGCCCCTGAAGCAGATCCTGCACGAGGACACCCTCTACAACAGTTCCAGGATCCAGGCGAGCAATGCGAGTCGCCGTCTCCTTCCTTGGGCCTGTCAGTGTGCTGTCCTGGACCACACAAGGAAATTCCATTTTAACGACTCTCGTGTTGTAAACATATACGAGCGAAATGTAAAATTATATGTATCAAGTACATAAGAGAAACGTGAGGAGGAACCAGCAGATTGTAGGTCGATCGTGGCTTGCTGATCAAGAATTAATATTGGTTCTCCAAAAGCAAATTGATATCTATTTACAAAATAGTTGTATGCCCCACTAAACAGGGTATTCATTGCACTCACTCACCGATATAACAAAAGCACTATTCCGAAAAATCAAAAACATAGGAAAATCCATGGCAATAACTCCCAATTATTTATTTGAAACTCAGATAACATTATACATCCCTGCTGAAAACACGGTCATACAAAACTAATTTCAATACAATGCCACATTACCAAGAACCAAAGGTCTCATTCAGGGCACTCCATTACAGCACAGCGAACGTTTTCTTCATCGATACGACAGGGAACAAACAAGTAGCACTCTTTACACACCTACATAACCAAAATGAAAATGTCTTATAAAGATGCAGCTAGTTTTTTCTCACCAAGGTCAACCCTCAACAGGCATCTGCCTGTTGGTTAATAGGCGCCATAAGTAGTTCACTACTCACCGTTGACACGGTGAAGGCGAGCTCGTCGCCGACGGTGACGGGAGTGGACGGGTCGAGCAGCTCTCTGTAGTGGAAGTGAAGCAGGAGATCTCTGTCGCAGCAGAGGATGTAGCCGCACTCCTGAATCAGGTGCTTCACAACCCCTTGTTCGCGACGCTCTCCCGACACTGTGAAGCTGCAATGCCACCGAAATTTAACACATACCACAAATACAACTCCGGCGAGTTCTAGATTGATGAATTAAAAACTGAAAATATTAGTACTATCCGAGGAATTATATCCAAAAAAGACAAAATATTCTTTTAAATATCGGGGATAATCATCAGTTAAGCCTTGATTTTTCCGAAATGACCGAAAATTTTTTTAGTTACATAAATGAAACATTCATACTATAAACAAACATTAATTCAATCAGAAGAGCTACACACCAAGAAGAAATATCTGCACAAAATGCGACAGTGTCAACGTGAATAGCCCCTAAAATAGGCTTGAAATTCCCCAAAATAGCCTAAGAAAGGCTACACCTACACAAGGCAAGCTGATCATGTAAGCTGCACTGGCAGAAACACCCATGACAAGCCCCACAACGCGGCACCCAGACCGCCCCACGGACCTGTCGTCCAGCAAGGTAATGTTGGTTGCTTTCTGCAAGCGGTCGCGCCTGTCTGTCGCGATATTGAACTCCACCCAGTCGCCGTGGCGGAGGGTGAACTCGCCGCGCTGGTCTCGTTCCCCAAACTTCACTTCGACCTGAAAATACATTCGGTTAGATCCATCTTATAATATTGACAATCTTCCACCCTGAACCATTTTTCATCGTTCAACAATGACTCCATGCATCAAGACGAAAAAATTCAACACAAGCATCAAACATATGCGGTGCGCTAACTACACAGTTCTGCACACAGACTCCTAAATCTGAGACGTTCTCCAAAAAAAGGTACATTCACTACCCGAGGGAAAGGGTCAAACATCCACATCGTGGGTAGCTGATCCGAACTCAATGGTAGAACAGAATAGTTCACAACTCACTCTAGCCTAAGCATCGATAGCTATGATTACAATTGGCTAACAGGGAGCTCAACAGAAAAAGGGGCAATCATCAGGAATCTTTGCAGCAATTTGTAAGACTAATTAGCATAGCTTTCAAAACATATGATAAACAAACTGAGAAGAAATATAAAATAACGGACAAGGTCAACTAATCCGTTCTTGGGAATGAAACTTGAGCGTAAAAATGTTACCGTTATCAATTGACAACTATCAAGTGATACTAGACCCTGCTTAGATGAATAATCATTAAGGTACGGAATCTGTTTTTTTACCATTTAGCATCAGTTTTCGAAATCTGTTTTCTTACCATGCCAGCAAAGATGTTCAGCAGACTTTGACACAGAAATATGTGCTAAAATTATAACCTACTAGTTTCAACTTGCTAAATGTTACATGCACTTGTTTAATCGCAGAATCGAAAAACTTAGACTTTAAAAATCTATCAGTGAAAAAGGCAATCTATGAATAAAAATTAGCCCGCTAAATTTTAAATTTAAAATCCACCAGTGAAAAAGTCTGTTGGCGAAGAAGTAAAAAAAAATTAACACGCTAAGTCATGCCAATGAGCAAGTGAGAACTGAGACTTAGTAGACCTGATGAGAGTAAGATAGCATCAACCTCAGGATATATTACTTCAACATCAAAGAAGTCCACCAAAATGAAGTCCACACCGTCACGGCACCTATATTTAAGTATGTTACTCTAAGGAAACGATGGAAGAAGCAGCTCGACTAGCGGTGCCAGCAGCGAGATAGTTAAAAATTCGTCTCTTGCTGAATAAAGTTACATTCGTTCGAGCCTTTACAAGTATGAGCGAGACGTCGTGAGTTTGTAACCAACTGCAACACGTGGTACACTTGCAGTACCTTACAAATTTTAGAATTCTAAACAGAGCTGGCTTAGGTAGAACTCAAACCGCGTATTTACAGACCATTTCCGCTCTAAAATGATTATTCTCAAACGTCCATGATATCGTACGTCAACAAAAGGTCTACGAGATATCAAACTTGAACTGAATAACAGCTGAATTGTAGTCAAGTCTTTCGAAGAAAGTTCTACACCAATAGCAGGAGTGATCAATCTACCGAGACACGGCTGGAATCACACGTAGTTGTGATTTAACAAGGGAATCTATCCTTGACACCACTCACTATCTAACTGACTTGCGAGCTGAAGTCATTTGTGTTAGGGACATGAAGGACGAAAATCATCTGTACTGTGGCATAAAGAAAAACGATGCGCGCCATTAAACGGAATTATTCTATCACCGCGCGATGAGAAAACGTCGTAGAACAACTTAGCAGCAATAAAATGCGCTTAAAACTTCCTCAGGGCACAAATAACGTAACTAGGGGTAATTATTAGTGCGGTCGAGGAGATATAATTGGATTATTAACGCTCACTGTTTGAAGCCTACGTCCACACTAAGCAGGAAAATTCAGTGATCAATATGTAAGAACTACAAACGAGTTGGACGTAATTGTGACCATGCTGTCTCATAACACGGTTTTTATGAGCGCTGCTAAGGCAACACGAGGCAAGCCGCACATCGCATCCCACTGATCCCACGTGTTGAAGACGGAAACGCGCAGCAACATCTAACGAGCACATGACCTTCAACACACGTGGACTCCAACGCATTTCATAACGACCGTTCGCATTTTACTGCACAAAGAGATTAACTAATTTTGTGAATACGCTTATAACGCAAGACACATTTCAGGAAACACGGGACGTACGTCCTCCCCTCTCAACGTCTCCACAATTACTGATCTGAATCATATGATCTGAGTGATCTCTCAGTCTCAGCACTCAGCAGTGCTGCAGTCAACACTCAACAGTGCACTAAAACCTGGTCACCCGCTGCAAGCACCATGGACTCACAGGTGTACAAACGAACGTCACTGAGAACTGACATTGAACGGGTCGCAAACAACCACTATACTAAACGAAAACATCCAACACTGCGCATTACCTGATCTTTACAACTTCACAGAAAACGAAAAAAACGCTTGCACGATCAACCAATCTTCGTTAATGAAGAGCAGGATGAGAGTTACAGTTCCTAGTTCTCAAACTGATGGTCAACCGAACGACGAGCGGACTGCACATTGAAACGGAGACTGAACGACCGAGTATCGCGTCGCGACGAGAGCTGAGCGACCGGACAGAGACAGGCAGGTGTACGGAGGGGGAGATGGATGCAGCTACACAGAAGTGAACTGGAGACAAGCCCCATACAAGGAGAAGTCACCAATTATAAACCAATATGTGTATCAATATCAATCTATTCAACAGCCTTACAGTATATTATCCCCATCGGCAAATTACTAGCTTCAACAAAATAAGAGAATGATATCCGAGAGTAAAAAAAGCGTACGAAGAGTGGACGCTGGAAACGCATCCAATAGTGCGAGGGACAAAAAAAAAAGGAACGCTCGCTCAAAAACGAAGCTACACGTGACTGATTTGCCCCTTACCCTTTACAGTGCAGTCAGTCAGGTAAAACTTGAATGTCAAACTACGATACCATAGTTCATTGATTTTTGTGCACTTTTTAATACTAATTAGCGTAACACAGACTTGCGTAGCTTACACTGAAGATCATAATGAGATTCAAGTGGAAGTACATCAAACTTACTTGTAATGGAAGCGCACTCTTCTGCCAAAATCGATAAAAATGTACACTAAACACCGAGAAAAATTTAGTTATCACTCCCCCCTCCAGTATCCACTAGACGATCCAAGATCAGCAAAAAGGGGTTAAAGGAGAGCGCCGTAATTCACCAGTCCTTAATCAACACATGAAAGCTTTGATTCACGTAATATCTTCGTTATAACTGTATAACTGTTTAGTAATGCAGAAATTTACGCCCTACATCTAACTCACTATGGTTTCTAAATCTAAATCGTACCCGATTTCTGATTGATTCGCAAATAACACTTGTTCGTAAATTTGGGCGCTCTATTGCAGCTGTCGAGTACGCGGTGTGGTGTCAAGACGTAGTTTTTGCTGCCCACTTCAATCACCCTTCATATTTTCTCGAGCTAGGTAACTTTGTATCCGAAAGAACCCGTGCGAAGTGAAAGCGAAAGTTCAACCGTTAGCCAGCGCGCCGAGCATCTCATCCCGACTCGCATTACGTTGGACGTTCAACTCCTGAGACTCGTAAATTTTTTGGGAAAATATAAAACTGAAGGTGGAAGTTCTGCGAGTGAACTAAACAAGCATACCTGAGTGAAGAAATAAATACCTCGGTGGAACCCAATGATCATCACGACCTACAGGAATTCACACAAGAGAGAATCAGCAGATATAACATACAAAAGTTCTCCGAGCCTGCTTGCCAATGCGGTCGAAACATCCATTTTTATCTCAACAGAGAGCTGACCGCAACGCCTTCAAAAGTAGGAGCCCAGCAAATGGTTCTGAATGGTTCTGGGTATCGAGGCTATTCTTCGACAACATAGAATAGAAGACCGCACCAGTTTTTGGCCTGCAACAACTTCATTAGTCACCTTTTAGCTTTGAAACTTCGAGTAATTAAAATTGTTTATGCCAAAATAACCTCCTGAGAGCAATCTGATAGGTAACGGATGTTCCATTAAGAATTGAAACTGGACAACACTTACCTACTCGGAAGTGTGAAGGCATATTTTTATCCTATCAGCCATCCCTCCTTGCTCAGGTTATTATTTTTCGAATACTAGTGTAAGGTACATTATGGAGCATTTCACAACAGACCAACATCTTTTCATCGAAGAAATTTTACTCAGATTCGGCGGTCTTTATGAACACCATGAACACGTTACGAGCCAACGTGTTCGAACTCAGCACGCGGAAATGCAGCAGCTCGACGAGTGCCTAACGTTTCCGGTCAGATCGACGTCCGTATAAACGCGTACATTACGCGTATGTTGTGCACGCCCGCTTTTAGAACGCGCTTGCATTGCATCGTAATACGGAAATACTTCTCCCCAGCAAGTTATGGCTTCATCAAACAGGTTTAGCTATACCAGGTTTAGTAAAGCATGCACTCAATGGGTCTTGTACCTCTAAGGAAAGGACATTGACAAGCCTAAAATTTCTGAATGAGATAAACAATATACAATACCGCAGATATGCGTGCAGGAGATCGATTGCAATAAACGCGGACCCGTGAGAAGAAGAAAAGGATTGAGGTGAGAGAACACAATTCCAACAGTTGGGATATCACATGAAGAGCAACGCAACAAACGCGTTTTGCCAGAACTTAACACGTTGGCTGTGATGATATTATTTTCCTAGGGGCAAAACGACCCACCGGTGGGTCGTATCGCAGTCTATGTGTTAATACTTCATACGTCAAAGGTGTGGAGTTGGAGCAGAAGGAAGGATAAGAGGACACTGGAAGGATAAGAGGACACTGGAAGGATAAAAGGACACTGGAAGGATAAAAAGACACTGGAAGGATAAGAAGACACTGGAAGGATAAGAAGACCCTAGGAGGATAAGAGGACACTAGGAGGATAAGAGGACACTGGGAGGATAAGAGGACACTGGGAGGATAAGAGGACACTGGGAGAATAAGAGGACACTAGAAGGACGAGAGGACACTAGAAGGATAAGAGGACACTAGAGGGATAAGAGAACACTATCTTCATCACTTTCCCGACCACGATGTGTAACAAAATTTGAGCCCAAATTGTACTTTCGACTTTGTAAGAGTGAACTATTCAAATAATTTATTTAAAAAACGAGTCAACTCGTCCTCCTTTGCCGTCCGAAAGTCGTACGCTTCATTCAGAAAGAAACTGGAGAGGGAAGTACTAAAATGACACCCATAACACACCTAAACAAATTCAGTTTAAGTCGTGATATATTCCAACAGATATTTTTGACGAATGCATACTTCCTCGGGAGCGGACGAGGAGACGATATCAGCGCACAGGTCGAGAAAAACAAGGTGCCCCTTCCTAAAAGGACATAATATTTCAGAGCTCCTGACTGAGGGGGTCACCGTCCGATGCAGGTGCGGCGCACACCTACCTACCTCTCCGTGTAGGTTGTTGAACTCGTGAGCTAGTGCGCAAATGTTGCCTTAAAAAATGTGGACCCAATCGCGATGACAGGTATCCGATAAAACTAGCTCGATGCAGGTGAATTTAGAAACTTGCTCAAACTTTCAACGAATTTAAACATATTTATAAAAAAGGCTATTAGACTTGCGCGAAGGAGAGAAAATATCACTGACAGGCATTGCACTCGTAGCTAAATCAAGCAGCACTAATCAAACATTTGATCGCTCCAAGAACACATCGTAAAGAATGAATCAAAACAACTACGAAATAACGTGCTCACTCGCTCGTAATGCTCGATTTATTCGAGGTTGAACCAAACGTTTCGCATCAGCTGAATGTAAAGAATATTGAAGCAGAGCCAAACGGTACAGCACGAAACATTGCATCAGCCGCAAAACCTATCACTCTTTCTGGGGTATTTTATCGTTAAGCCCTTTCATGAGTGTTTCTTGTGATAAGATTGATGAATGTGTTTCATACTAAAGTCACCGCACGAAAATCCAACAAAATACACTTCAATACAAAAAAAATGGATTTTCAAAGATCGATGTATCGAGTTGAACATTAGCAAATTTAATAATAACGACAAGAACATTGCAGAAAAGTTTTAGTGATTGAGTAGAGAAACAAAAAATCTTTTAAAGCGAGTTCTTCAGACATACAAATTTGCCTATTTCGTTGACCAAATGAATACAGCCTGGGACGGGTGCATAACGAATACTGACCCAGTTGGAAGAACTCGAATAATAGAGTTAATAATACCGGGCACACATTCACTTTCATGAATCGACCACCCGACTCGAAGCACTGCACTGGCACCACTGACGCAATACTGAGACACCCACACTCGTCTGGCCAGTCGCACAGGTGTTCCTTAACTATCGGTCTCTTCGTTAACTATCAGTCTTGCTTTCAGACGAGTTTGTTTCTCGATGTCTAATTTTATTCTTCGTATTCTAAAACAGCGAATACCAAGTAAGAACGTATAAAATCAGCCAACTTTATGAACATTTTTCGTATCATGAAGCCTACGTCACTATGTGTGCACGGCAGTTTAATGCAGGACGAAGTCGGTCGTGAACTTTTGAGCAGTGGCTCGTTCCACAGAGGAGCCGCACAACAAATAAGGTTCTGACTCACAACGCGTTTGGCACACCGGCTGGAGACGGTGTCCCAACGGTCCAATTACCACCTACCACGTGAGCAACTGCCCACTCCACCATGTCTGGTAGGTACGCCACATGTTCAGAATTGCACCACGGTCTTGATACATCGCTCTATGGACAATTGCACCTCTCGTGATACCATAATACTCTACGGACAATTACACCGCTATCTCGATACCGTATTACTCTATGATAATTGCAACACTTTTGAAATTGCGTCACCATGACCACAATTGCACATTGAGTGATGATTACACACAATATCCTTAAAATGAATTATTTATAAACATTTATTTCTTATTAATAACAACGCAACAGAGATTATATTCGTAAATTATTTCAATTTTTATAATTTTAGCACGGCTGAGGGCTCTGCTTACGATAGATGGATTATATTTAACTGTTATATTACTATTCTTGAGAAGCTCAAACTCACGGGTACCCCAAATTTACAAGAAAATTCAATTCAAGTTTTTGGGCTCCTTTCTTTCATTCTCCAACTATCGTCATTCACAAATGTGTGCATAAGATAATGAAAATTTGAAATTTAAATATTCAGAGCACGATTTTACGTGAAAACACGCTTCAAAATTTCTCCAAGGTCCACAAATGAAATGAAAAAAATTAGCGCATCTACATGGGAGTGACGAAGTTGCTCTATAGTATTCAGTCAACCTAAGATGGAAAAAACTCTGTTGCTCTAAAATATTCACACAGATCGACTACGTCAAATTTTTTTTCAAAGTATATATTCCAGTATGAGACGCTCAACATCCAAGAATGAGCTAAGACCTATCGTCTTTTAATTTCATTCATCAAAAGATTATATACATTGTAATGCTTAACTCAGAATGCAGGATCTCAAATATGAACGAGAAGTTGGTCATGCGTTTTACATAGTCAAGCGACGAGTCATTTCTTGCATTTAGCCTCCAAGGATCCCTTAAAGCTCCCAAAAAATGGGAACCTACCTTGCACGACATTTTAAATGATAATTAATGGTCTTTTCTGTCTTGCAGAAAGGGAAAAAGGCCAAATTAAAATTAGATATTTATTCATATATCTATCAAACTAACATTAATCTTGAGCACCAAAATGACAGTGAACATAGAACTCGAGTTTCTCGTCTTTGTCATTTGTTTTACTAATTTAAGCTTGGCTCAAAAAACCGAAAAAGTTATAATGAGAAGAGTGAAAATGCCTATTTCTATAGGCTCACATAAGCATCAGCCAAGCTCTGAACTATTCAACCTGAAACAGAGGTTAGAGTATCTATTGCACCACTGAAGTGTGACCAGCGTGACCAGATTCATCATTTAATACATCGGTGCACACCCAGAGTTCTGGTAGTTCATACCCGCAAATTCACCCCTTCCTTCCTTGCAAACATAGGTAACTAAGGGCATTTTGTGTTTCAAAAGCGGAACACTGAGAATACTCACAAGAACGCTTTGACAAACCACTTCGATTCTAGATTTCTTATTTGCAAAGTGCAATTCCGAATGTTTTAGTTGACAACACACTTTCGGCCATAGCCGTACTCTACAAAAGGAAGAGCGAAATGCCTGCATTACTTATGGCCATTTCTCAGAGTTTGACAATTAGTCTATTACACGAGGACGACCGCATTAAATGAAGTCTAAAATCAACAACTACTGCAGCACTAGCTTGCATTAACGAGTGGACTCAGAACAAGGCGACAGGAGCAACTGGGTACGGTCTGTTGGGACGCTCAGCTCATCGTAGCGACGGTCCTCGCAGACCGGCTAATAACTCCTACCTTAGTTATGATTTTTTTGGCATAGGTTAGGTCTCCATTCATCTAAATTCAACCGAACGTTGTCGTAAGCTCTACAACAACTCCTCTGTAAAACGGCACTCTTCAGAGTCCATTAACTCATCAAAACCTTGCTTTATTAATACACACCTTTCCCACGCTTCCAAATTCTTGAATATTCCAAGCAAAGTATCTCCATGAGGAGCAGCACTTGTGTACTGAAATACTGCATCTATTTTTCTGTTGGGTTGCAGCAGTGCTTCATCTCGCAAGGAATCACATCGGTTGTATCTACTCTCCCCACGTCACATACATCGTAGTTAAACGTATCACAACAATCGATCAGACCGCTGACCTTTCATTGAGTAGAAAATTTGCCAACTGCTCATCAGATTCACGCGCAATCTGTTACGCATCCTGAAGTCTAGATATCTTGTCACCAACTATCTTCAAACACGAAAAAAGAAGCAATATTGGATTTCCCTCGGATACGTACCCACAAGACCTGCAGGACGACGAAGGCGCACGGAATGAGCTCATGGATGCGGTGCACAGAAATGATCACTTTCCTTAAACCCACCACTGAGCTCTCGATTTCAACCAAGCTTCTACACCTGCATTTCTTGACGACGAGCGAGCGTCGGCTCACAGCACCCAAGACAAACCTGAGGTCCAGGACGCGGCAAGTAAGCCATGGCAAGCTCGGTGTCACGCAAAGCTATTCCGAACACGTTTGACTCGGGTAGGGCTTTTGCATTTGTTCATCAAAATCGTTATTAGATAACATGCAAGTGGGAGTAACAATACGTCCATTCTCTCTGACATATCTACCGAAGCTCGTCAGCTTATCAGCATTTAAACTGATACACGATTAGTTTCCTGTGTTACGCTAGTGTTGTAGGCGGTATAAAAATTCTGTTCAACTTTATTTGCGAGTGAACATCTGAGGACCACGCAACATGAAATATATGAGAGCAAAGGAGCGTAATTATAAAGCGCATACGGTATACGTCCGTTTCGACGACTTTCCAAGGTCAGGCCTCGTTGTGTGCATGAGGCGCACGCAAGTTGATGATTACTAAAGGGGGCCTCCAGGTGTGTACGGTATTTTAAATTCGGGGAAAACCTTTAGCAGACGACACAAGATTGGAACCCAACGCTGCCCTACCCATAAAGAAAAATGTTCAGAAACATCTCTGCATTGGCTATAGTAAACAAGAAAGGTTTACGGGAGGTTGCACAAGAAGGGTTCACGGTAGGTCGAAGTGATCGTTCAAAAATTTCTGGCGTTTCAATAACATTTATTCAAACGCATAAAATTCATGAGTAGTTTTGAAAGTAACAGGCACGTCATCAGCAGCAAGCTAAAGCGCTCGAAGAAACCACGCTACTTTAAACAAGCTCTAATGTTGATGGAATTAAAACTCGACATTTGTACCGCAGAATACACGTCCTCCACTTCAATCTACTGCTCACAACGGCTTACCGTATTTCTACGAGAACAACAAAAGCATTAGCCCAGAGGAAGCGCATGCAATAAAATCAGAAAAACTGATCTCGGACCAGCTACACATAATAAGATAAACTTACCTTAGGATCGGCACAAAACAGAAGAAAAACTGACTTGGCACCATCACACATTTGTAAAAAAGTTGACATCGGACCGGCACACAACAAAAAAGAAAAACTGACCTCAGACACATACACAAGATCAGAAAGTGACCTCAAACACGTACACAAGATTATAACTGACCTCGGACACGCACACAAGATTATAACTGACCTCGGACACGTACACAAGATTATAACTGACCTCGGACACGTACACAAGATTATAACTGACCTCGGACACGTACACAAGATTATAACTGACCTCGGACACGCACACAATATTATAACTGACCTCGGACACGTACACAAGATTATAACTGACCTCGGATCGATCGATGCCCCTGTAACGGATGCGGCCAGGCAGTGGCTCCTTGGGGTTGTGGCGAGGGCTGCGCTCGACGGTCTTGAGCACCTGGCCCCGCACTACCTCCTGGCTGGTGTCTTCGAACACCACGCTGCCGTCCTGCAGCTTCACTAGCTCTATTGCCACCTCTTTGCCCTGTGAGCAGGCCAAGGTGAACAGACACGGTTACTATTTGGCTGATATCTTATGGAGCTCTCACCTCCCTCGTTAGTTTCAAAATAGCTCGCCTCGCAAACATTTGTTTAAGAGGTTTCTCGTGATTTATAACCTACGTATTCTATTAACAGGGAAATATTTGGAAATTATATTAGCTCTTAGCTAAAGACCTAAAAAATTTCGCCACGCGTTAAGTTGCAACAGGATCGACGGGGTAGGCTATTTGGCAATTCAGAAGAATAACCATGCCCCACAGCAGTTGCCCAAACGGTAACCAAAACGGTCAAAATCGACTAACTAAGATACCAAATGCTACATAAAAATAGAACAAAATGCATCTACATTGATTACAAAGAAGCAATGATCACATAGACTCGTTTGAGGAACCAACTCACCCCGTGCATCGTGATGCAAAAGTCGACGTCGTCGCCGAGCTTGAGACCGCCGGTGATGTGCTTGGTGTCGGACACGTTGAAGTAGATCTCGTCAACGACGTCCGCACGCTCGATGAAGCCATAGGAGTCCTTGATGGCGCTCACGACCCCTTGGTAACGCACCGGCGCTACGGGGTCCTCCAAACGAACGTGGCGGGCAGCCAAGTTACCCGTGCTGAGGTAGCGTGGAATGAGAACTAGTCATTCAGGGCCGGTGTAACCCAAGTGCCATACATTTGTAATTCAATTAGTACATGTATTTGTGCAAACACCAGTTCTTAGGTGTGCTAGGATAATGTCTGAGAGGCAGTGAAAAAGTTATCAGAAAAGTTTTAAAATTTCTAAATTGATTGATTTATTTCATTAGTTTGAATCTCCCTCCCTAGCCGCATGGAATGCAAACTCGAGAGCGAAAAGAAGGGACTATTTAGTATAGACTTAATGAAACGTGAAACCCATGCACAGGTGTGTTCCCTTCACGAGATTCCCTACGCATAGAAAGAGCAAGTTAAGAAAGAAGAGAATCAAAAGATAAAGAATAAGATGAAATGAAAATGTAACGAAGCAAATTGGGCACAAAAGATAATAGTCCTCGGGCGAGACCTAAAGCTGAGGTAACTTAATTAACAGTGTCTCCTGGTGACGTCAGTCCCAGTAACATAGGATAAACAAAACGAATTAACCTAACCCTATTTATTACCACACGAAGCGAACAATAAGAAAAAATGCAAAAAACTCATCATAGCTGGAGCAAAAATTAGAATCACAAAAATAGCGATGCCAACTCATGAATTTGGTGTTACAGCACAAACAACAGCTGCACATCCGACGAGAAAAACATTATTCGATTAAAATGTATACCAACAAATATTTATCTTAATTGCCCCATAACTAACTACAAAATATTACATACCATCACCATTTTTCACTCGCGTCAGCAAGAGTAACCCGTTGGAGGCCAATAATTCCTGTTTTGCAAGACAGTACTCGTGATTATGGCAAAAAAACTTTGCAACAAACTAACTTCAGAGATGAGGCAACACAAACTGCATGGAACACTGGAGCGTCAAACCTTTCTATACATAAGCCAGCAGCAGAGAAGCTCTAGACACCTCGAGCAGTGTATACAAGAGCACTGCAACTCACCGTTGGTTTGTGGCTATCTGGAAAGAAACCTTGTCCCCAGACTTGAGCGTGACGTATCCTTCGACATCGTCCTTGCCATAGGGCAGGAAGAAACATTCTCCCCTGTTCTCATAGCTTATGCGCCCTTGAGTCTCTCCGCCTCCAGCATCAATGTGGAGTTCAGTCGTCACAGCACCAACCACACGTTCCTCACTGAGCACCTGCAACAAAGACACCACAATATAATTTAGAAGGGGAAAATGGTGCCTCATTATGAAGAAACCTGATATCCTGTAACTTGCTAACTGTAAGTGAGAGGAGAGACCTGTGGTCAAATCTTGTTAACACTCTTGGAAGGTACTAGAAAACAGACAATGACGTCCGATAGAGCCATGTTATTCAATTGATGTACAAACAGCAAGTGAATTTATCTGTATGTACTTGACACCTTGAGGCAGCGAGACAGGTTTGAGCTGCCATGATCATAGAGCAATCGCGATTGTCCACTGTGTCCCAGTCACGAAACGTGACATTTGGAGATTGAATGTTCTATTGCACGGAAATTGAATTCAATGAATTATTCAGTTTTACTTTTAACATGCATCAGAATGAATTAACAAGGTTGAATGCACCCCACATGTTATATAATTCAGTTAACAAGATGGGTAGTTGAACTACAGTTATCAACAAAATAGTGCTTCAAATAAATCTTAAACTTTGCTAACCAGAGAAGTAAAATTTAAAAGCAAGGAAAAGTCTAAATTTGGAGTTACAAAGTAAAATTTGAGCCATTCCCAGATGTAGGTTATCACGTTAATAACCTAGGGTAAGCAAATTAAACAAAGTTACATTATTTAGAAAATTAGAAAGAAAATAAAGGCTGATTTGAAGCAACCTAGGGTGGATATTTCATTAAAACTGAAACAATTTCTTCAAAATTTCAAACAATTAAAGTTAGAGTAGAACAGCACCATGTTACTTACAACTTCCGGTGATATTTTTTGCACTGTGGAGGCAATGGGTTTGCCAGTTCGGCGATCAAATGTGACCTCAAACTCCACAGGATCACCAATGCGCAGGTGATCAGTGTTGCCATCAAATTGGGAGAAGTGGAAGAAGAGTCGTGCTTGACGTTCGCAGCATTGGATGAAGCCATACGTTTGCTGAAAAAAACACAAGTTATCAAAGCTGGCCCATTGGGTTAAATAATTTTCTAGATATAGATTTTGAAGTTAGTAGTCACTTTCCCACCAGCAAGAAACTCTACAGAGATGAATACAAATTACTAATGTGTAAATCCAGTTACAAAGCATGGTGTGCACTGTTGTACACGACCTTGCTACAGAGAAACTTCATTTCAGACTAGCACAGCATGTTTTAAACAGAGCTAATGCTAAGCCAGGCTATCTGTCAACTTCAAGATTGACTGTGGAGAGTGGCTTGAATATTTCAAGTCCTGAGTGAAATATTTATTTCCTTAACTGAGAAACTTCCTCTTATTTTAGAACGTGAACTTCATTAAAATCAGAGGTGTTAGATACTGTTCAGAATTTTTACAAGTGATATTGAGCTGCCTTTTAGTAAAGGTGAAATACCAATTCACATTGTATTACTATCCATGTAAGAGCTGATAAATTGGATGCACCAAGCACTGAACTAAAGTCATAAATCTTCTACTATTGGTGGATTACATCTATGTTTAATGAAAAGTTGAATGATGAGCATGGTAATTTAGCTTTACTTTACCAACAAACTTCAATACATTCCCTGCATATTGGATCATGGACGCGCCAATGAAACAATTCCGCTGATCCATATAGGTTTGCCTGTGTCAATGCTCATTTTGCTCAAACTTGCAGGACACTGTCAGACTTGAATTATTGAAATAAGAAAAGCATTCAACCAAGCAAAGAGATGAGTAGCAGACCGTATGACAACATATGTATCCTCAGAACATGAAATTGTCCCTATAGATTAGAATAGACTACCTGTGCTAAGCATAGTTAGGCCAATAAACTAATCGGTTAACAATCAAGTACCCATTTATTTGATAAGATTCACTCACCAGCAGCTTTTCAATTATTCCAGTCTCACGTACATTTTGGTTAGCATCTGAACCACTGTTACCATTGGTGTTGCTGCTGTTGGAATAGCTGCGATTGCTACTTTCTGAGTTCTCGATAGGCACTCCATTAGCTCCAAGAGTGAAGGTGCCTATCTTGAAGTCCCCAACAGGAGGAAAAGCACTGTTAGAGCCACTGGCACTGGTTGAGTTGTCAGAGTAGTAGTTTGATGGGGAATTGGACTGGTGGGCAGGCACAGCAGGGGGTTGGGCAGGAGGCCGCACAGTCATCTGCTGCTGGTACATGTTACCAGTGTTCCTGCCATTGTACATGCTGGTGGGAGCAGCACTTGCATTGCCATAGTAGCCGTTGTTTGCTGGGGCCATGTTGGGAGGAGGAGCTGGAGGAAATGAAGTAGATGGCGGGCCATTGCGGGAGTGTTGGTACGAGTTCGGCTGAGGCTGGTCGTAGTAACTGCTGCCATAGCGGTTGCGAGACATTGAGTTCTGCTGCCCCATAGGCGGCTGGCTAGAGAAATTGTTTGAAGGAGGAGGCATGCAGTTGTTCAAGTTGAATGGAGCACAACCAGCACCAGCACCACCACCACCACCACCAGTAGCATTGGACATAGAGCCTCCAGATGAATTTGTTGAGTAAAGACTTGAAGGATTGTTGAAAGAATTGAAAGAATTCATTGAAGAAGATGAAGAAGCAGAGCAGCCATATGGGTTCATGTTGTTCATTGAAGGAGAATGAGGATTGCTCAGTGGGGCTTGAAGACCCATGGGCGAGGTGGGAGAGTTGAGAGCTGATCCATACGAGCCAAGGATGTTGGATGAATAGCCCGGGGTGTTGGATGTTCCATGCCCATTAGAAGAGCCATAACGGCTCCCCACTGATGAACTTGAAGAGTTGCTCATGCTACGATTATAATCAATGAAAGTTTGCTCAGAAGGCGGGAAGGAATTCCAATGATCCATTGTGGGAGTCTTATATTTAATCAACAAACATAGAATCTTAACTAGACATCAACACTGGAAGATTGCCTCTCACAAAGTTTTTAAATCAGTGTCCGTCAGTTATATAATTACACACATTTCAAATAACATTACACTAAATTACTGGTAGTATTTACAAGCAGGGTTCCCTTTCCTGATGAGTGGCAAGATCTTGCATCTCACACACACTCACGGTGTCCGTAGGAATCACAACAGCTAACAGCAAAGTAAAAACAACTGTCGTGGTCCTTAGGGATTCAGTTGCTGTTTCTTAAATGCTAATCAATAAATAGTAGGTATTTGTGGCGCAAACTTCTTACAAAATTTGCCGTGAGTGACAGCAGACACCTAACTAGGAGCTTACAGAACTAGCAATAAAGTGGTAGAGTAAGAGTTGGCTCATTGAATGCATAGTTTGACCGCTTGGGATGTTCCTTGTAATTTAGAGAAGAGAGTGCATTGCAGGGCAGCAAGAGCAGCTTTACGCCCACAGATGTTGCGTGGGCGTCACTTGAGAGGTGGAGCAGAGCATGCGGGACGAGTTAAATCTGGTTCTTATAGCACTCTTTTCCTGAAGTTCCGATTGCTTGGTGAAGTCAAAGTAAAGCTGGTGAGGCATTAGTTTTGCTGCTCATCTACTCAAGTGCTGCTCAAGAGCTCAGATGGTAAGAGAACTCTGAAATACAATAAAATAATTAGTAACACAATAAATACCACAACAACTATCCACATGAACATCTCGCAAAACTTGAATTATTTACCAGGTAATTATAATTACCTTCCAATATAACCATTTCCCTTAAAAGTGACACAGTAACTCAACAGAGAAAGCACCTAATGGGCTTTGACAGATGCCACAATAAAATTATGTTTAGGTATTGATTAATATGTAGAAGTAAAAGAGTAAAAGTTAAAAGAGGAAAATTATAAGAAAACATATCTAATGACATTATAAGGTTCATATGCTATGAAAAGGTCAGTCCTCAATATACTTTCTTGCAATCAAAGGAAATGGCACATAAATGTTTTATCTCATAGCCACCACTACTAAATAGGTACTTCCACAGTTCTAGCATTCTTTTCTATAATGGTCAGTTAAATACTATCCAAAATTATCAACTCAGATTTTACTTCTAAGCATTCCTATAAATAAATACATATAATGAACACACAACACACCTAAAGGTGCCTCATGCAATAGGAGTCCCAAAAAAATACAGTTTACATCTGACAATACTACACAGGGACATGGATTGATCGATTACTGGACAGTTCAAAGCTCCCTATCCCCATAAAATGTGATTCAGAGAGCCATGAGAAGAAGGGACCATTCAGCATGGATGGCAACAAATATGAAATTATGTAAAGGTGTGTTCCTACACTGGATTCTCTATGCATAGGCAAGTTCAGAAGGAAGAAGAAAAATTAAAAAAGAGATGACAAAGAAGGAATATAAATTGAAAGAAGTAAAGTAAGATAAATGTCAAGAACGCCATCTATAGCTGAGGTAACCTAACAGTGTTTCCCTGGTGTTACCAGTCCCCATAGCATAGGATAAACAAACCAACTAATCTAACCCTGCTACCTATCTTGTGCTTCCTGAGAGGCCCAGGAATATAGAGCTGGAGAATAATTTCTTGGCTCCATGACTTTATTATAAGATCTTTGCTTCAACTCTAGCATACATTTGTATTAGGTGCCAAAATTATATTTAGTACTGCTTCCAGTCCAAAGCTCTTGACTTCAGATTTGGCTTTAATGAAGTAAAATAAACCAGCTTAATTAACATCCCTGATTTTATGCCACTTCATTTATTGTTGATATGCATTAAGCAAATGCCAGCCTTTAGTATTTAAGACTTGGTTTGCAGTGTCTTGTATTTATATGCTCTAATCTTCCTACTACATCTAACAACTTGAATATTTTAAATTAGGGTTACTTCTAAGTTTCTTCAAATTAACTTTTTAAAGTTTAATCACTCAAAAATAATGTGTGACTAGGAAAGAAAATTTTCATTAATTTTTTTAGAACACCTGCCAAATTTTCTTTCAGGTAATAGTATCAATAATGATAATAAATGAGGAAATTAAATGTATCCTCATTAGACACACAAGAAAGTTAGAAAGAGAAAAGACTTGATCATTAGTCCAACCCTGATAAATTCCATTACCTGTAATAGTTTAACATTTCTAAACTATCAAGAAATGGAAGTTTTACATATTTTACCATATTAAAGGCTAACAAAGACTTTAATGAGGACTGTGAGCTGGAGGTCAGGTAACGTAACAGTGACTCCTGGGTCACTTGTCCCCATCACATGGGATAGACAAACCTACCTAACCTAACCCTATTGCCTAACTTATGCCCTCTCTCATGGGACACTGATAAGAGGCTCTGTGGTCTGATACTGAGCAGCTCTGTGGTCCAATACTGAGCAGCTGTGGTCTGATACTGAGCAGCTCTGTGGTCTGATACTGAGCAGCTCTGTGGTCTGATATTGAGCAGCTCTGTAGTGTACTGGTACTGCGTTAGACTCATAGCTGCAGGATCAGGGTTCAAGTCCCTCTGAAGGTAAACTGATTTTCACAGAACTTTAGATTCTGATGCGAGATGTTACTCAGCAATGGGTTTTCTACAGTAATCCAAAAACAAAAAAAGACAGAGATATGGTTCAGCCTCAAATTATGCATGTCTAATTCATAGCATTTTAGAACCATGACAAAATATTATTGAAATGTTATGTTTGCTTCACCCATGGACATAAAATAGTTTCAATTTTCATAACTTTGCTTTTGCTTGTCATTTATACATTGACATCAGATCTGTCTTGGTTCAACTGCTGCAGAACACACACATAGGCATTGGCATTTATTTTTAAAATAAGATATCGATTATTTTTTAAAAAATAAATAACATCTACACTACCAATATATTTGATATTCTGCAGCAAGTAAAACTAATATTTTCAACAAGTAAAACTAATAGCTGATCGTAGATGTTAAAGTATTTAAACTTAAAATTTATAATTATCATATAACCTTTGTATCTATCAAGTTATATACTTCAAAAATAGTAGATACTACTTTTAACAACATATATAATTCATTTTTGAGAGTTTCAAAGACACCAGTACCATATTAAAGTAATTGGATAATTTTCATTTTAAATCTGGTAACACTTTATTAATCTTGGCATAATTGTATTCACAAATAGAAATGAACAAAGAACTATTAAGTTAGATTATGTAAGGTTAAGTTAGGTTATGTAAGGTTAAGTTAGGTTATGTAAGGTTAAGTTAGGTTATGTAAGGTTAAGTTAGATTATGTAAGGTTAAGTTAGATTATGTAAGGTTAAGTTAGGTTATGTAAGGTTAAGTTAGGTTATGTAAGGTTAAGTTTATTCTTCCATAACTACAGAAGTACAATCATGGTAGATAAAATTTGCTATAAAACTATCTCTAAAAGTATTAAGTTGCATAGGGTTTCATGATCATATTTGTAATAAACAGGTCAAAATATATTAGAAAAAGTTATATCTAATACATTTCTGTGATGGGCATCTTAGTGTAAAAATTAACTAAGCAATCAATTTAGACTAATACAATGAAGCCTTTCTTTGGGCTGAGTAGATAGTTTATACAAAAGAGCAAAAATAGCATAAATTTTTAAAATTACAATAGCATAAATGGCTCAAAAGATAGAGTACTTGATAAGTACTTTCATTTCAATTTGGGTAACATCATAATTTGAGAAGGGAGAATCTAAGATGATTATTGAGGTAAATGCATAGCTATATCTTCAAGATCATTTTCTGGACTAAAACTGCTTGACAAGCGTCTCAAGATTGTAACTAACCCTCAATAGAAAAATTACATATTCCAACAATACCTACAGCTTACGAGTTGAAACTTGTGAAAAAAAATCAACTGTTCATGAAATTCTTTGAAGTCACCATTTCAAACTCTTACTCAACTGCTATAAAATTACATCACTCTTTATCGAATTAATATATAACATAGATGCAGATCAGACCGTTACCATCGAACGTATATGGTTAGCTTCAAATTGAAATACCATGCCACTCCTTAGCTATAAGGGTTGTTATGAACATATCACCCTCAAAATTGTGCCAATCAAGCTATATAAAAACTTATATCATTAACAATGCTTAGAAAGCCTCTTATCACGTAGTACTTCCTACTTTGTAAATATGCGCGAAAGAAATAAAAATAGTTAAAAAACGGTAGGAAACTGATCGACTATCAAACTGACTGACGAGTGATACAAGGCTGTTGTTCATAGAAAAAGAACGCAACTTACTTAAACATTCGCTAAAACCATAAAAATAGAATTGGAAGCAAATTACAGTTTAAAACAATCCAACTGGACACGTAGACTGCCACATCAAAGCGAACAGTGCATTCCAGTGCACTAATGATGTGCCGCCATCTTTGTAACTGAAAGTGACGGTGCCAGATTTCAATTGGATACTAGCTAAGTAGTTGTAGGTAATAGAGATACGAAGTGATTTTAAATTATCAATTTAACTAAACAAACTACATTGTTTATCAAATTCGAATACGCGAGAGAAACCTGTTAGTTAAATTCTTCCTTCCCACGAAGCCTTTGGCACATTGGGTTCACTAACTGCTCACAAGAGGTCGCCTTTCACAGTCTTCTTCTTTAAAGTTTTTTTTTAACATCATGCATGCAGAACCATTTATTAATAATTAAAATAATGAAATTTACCTATCAAAAATAAATCAGTAACAATGCATTGAGAGCTTATTAGATGCCATGAAAGCATAAAATCACTTTGATCTATTACACTGCCCATTCCTAGGCTGCAGTACGTACATATGGAAAACTTCTCAAATAACACATTACAGTTCTCACTTTTGGCAATGAACAGAAAATTAAATGCTTGATTGACATTGAAACACGAAAATTTCTTAGAATTTGGGACAAATTAATGAATTGATGACAGGGAAATCAATTTGCTTCTCTCAATGTGCGAACACAATTGGGTGCTAAGTTGCCTGTTGAGTTAAAAATTGCATATGCAATACATATATAGGCAAAACAGGTTTTTTATATTCTACTTTTCATGAGGGTGTTTTAATTCAAATGCTTTTATTTCACAATTTCCTTTACAAAATTTCTGCCTAATTTAGAGCCATGGGAAAAAGGAATAAATAAATGATTCAGTAACATACATGTATGACATCTAAGTTGATACATGTGCAATAGTACATCGATAGACTACTCAAAACAACGACAGATAGAAGTAAAAAATTAGATGTTTTCGGTGTCAAATGCTCATACCTGTGTAGCAGTCGTAAGCATGACATTTCTAGCCAGTCAGTTTTGAAGTAAAGTTACTGATAAAAGATCGTTAACGTAATCTTAAAATTCTCGAATTAAATCCATCATTAAAATATGCCAAAAATTCAAACGTTATTTTGAGCGGCATTCAACATTTATTTAAACTTGCTCAACGTATTTCATTAGAAAATTATTTTTAATTATTTTACAAGCAAGTCGGAATTGAATATTTGGTTAAGAACCATTTCACTCACGATAACAACACGCCACTGCTTGCCACCATCTTGCCTTTCATTCGATCAACTTCGTGGTAGACGCAGCGTAAGAAT
>VOMN01019199.1:0-14573 GCA_014899125.1 Orchestia grillus
ACAGTCTGGGGGTGACGTGGGGGTTGTTTGTTGGTTAGTGATGGTGCGAGGTGTGTTTGTTTGGCTTATATTGATGGTTGGTGTGAGGCGCTGGTGTGGTGACTGTGTACGAGATTTGCGGGTGCTATTAACGGTGAAAACTGAGGAAGTGGGGGCTACGGGGGCACTCGACGTAGAAGCTTCGGGTGTAAAAGAGGAGACGATGGGGGAGAAGGGGGCTACAGCTGTAGGTATGGGGCTACGGAGGAGGTGGAATGCTACGGCTCTGGGTGACTATGGGGGAAGGCTATGGATTTATATCGTCTAAGGTAGTGATCCGGTGTTTGATAAGGGTCGTGATTTAATCCATCGTCGAGTGATTGTTTGTGGTTGGTGTTTTTCGTAGATTTTTGTTGCTAGTACAGCTCAAAGTCGAGAAAAATGAAGCTAGTCGCCCACGTGGGACGTCTGATGGGTGTGCGAAATTCGTGGTAGAGGAAGATTTGACGGGTGGTTATAACACCCGAGTAGGTGATGGTATCACGGGTGCTGGTGGAGAGGTCATGAGTCGAGGCCGTGGGAGCAGAGGTCATTACGGGAATGCTGGCACTGTATTGCTGACACTGCATCGGCATTGCTGACACTGTATTACACTTCATCCTGGAGATGAAACCTTACCTACAGGCTGGGTAGAAGACGAATAGCGCGTACTATGGAGAGAACAACTTAAAAAAATATATGTAGATAATGGGAAGTACACCACGTCACTCACTGCAAGCTTTGATAATAGCTCAAATCTTACATCGTCAATTCCTGCAGCAGTGAATACTCAGTCGAAATTTTACGCTGGAGCACCTTTAATTATGCATAATTTTGGTTGCTCTTGTGAAGATATCGCCGCCAAATAGTTGATTATCGTCGGGGTGGCGAAAAGGTTTGACTGATATTTGACCATCCTGAACCAATGAGGACTCGAGAGCGATGTTGATGAAAATGCTTGCATCGTCTTATTAAAATTTTTCCACTATGCTACATTATCTGAATTGATTGCGCAGAGAACTCCATGCAATGGATATACTACGCTCAGTGGCTCGTGAACGGCCGATGTTAGCACCTGCCCACACCACTCTTTTAAACTGGTCCAAACCGCACGCACTCTGGACTGTAGAGGAGTGGAAAAGTGTCATGTGGTATGATGAAGCATGATTCTGTTTCTATAGTGATGATCCTGCCGTCGTGTTCATCGAAGACTTCACGAAGCCTTGAACGATGCCTGTGTGCAAGGGACGATACAAGGACGATACAAGTCTGTCATGTTCTGGGGCCGTTTCAACTGCCCAGAAGTGGGACCTTTAGTTGAGGTATCCGTCAAACTGAACCAGCACGGCTACACTGTGCTGCAAGATAACAAAATCTTTCCCTTTGTACAATATCTTAAAGAAGAAAGCTACATTGCTTTGCATACCTTTCAGGATGACAACTTCGGGGGGCATAAGGCTAAAACTGTCATTAATTGGCATGACAAACATTCAGGATGTCAGGTATTTTTAGAATGGCCAGCTTAGTCCCCCGACTTGAGTTACATGAAAAAGTTGTGGGACTACTGTGAATTTCAAGTTAGACTTCGAGAAAATCGTCCACGTATTGTGGCCGCACTACGAGAGTAGTTGATGCAAGAGTGGTTTATTATCTACCAGGTGTACGTCAGGACATTCGTAGACTCATTGCCCCCAGGAATTGTTACCATTATTTGTGCCCGTGAGGATCCTACGCCATATTAGTAGCAGACGACTAATGTTTTATCCGTGGAACTTATTTTCATTTTCTAAAGCTACGTACAATGTCATTTTGCTCAATTGTGTATCAGGTTAATACTACTTTTGTTTAATCACTCTTTGTTTTATGTCGCTTTTATTAAGCCACCAAAAACTGCCAGATTACCTCGCGGCAACCTGCGCGGCAAAACTCGTTATACGGCTAATTTCAATGACGTGTATTAATATCATAAACTCGTAATGTTTTTACTACACCAATTACTCACATTAATACCACAACCTCGTGGTACTTTTATGATACCGATTATTTTTTTCACTGAGATAAACTCATCACACTTTCACAATACCGATTACCCATATTAACATCACAAGCTCATGACAGTAAAATTCACGATACAGTTTCCTGCACCGTGGAGTTCACGAACACGACCACGGTTCCATGAGGGCAGGGGCGGCAGTGGGGCCTCATACTTTGTGAGGGAGGGGGGGTCCTGCAGGCTGTGGTAAGCCCTTGGCAGGTGACCTGCAGGCTGTGGCAAGCCCTTGGCAGGTGACCTGTGCCACTAATATGCAAGAAAATTTCCGCCTCGCTCAATGGAGACCAAAAGTGCCCAAAAATCCACGGACGCTCCCGCCAGGACCCGCTAATATTGCGGTCCAAGATCTCCTTGGAATTGCAAATCGTGTCGCTATTTTAGCGGCTAAGCGAAGAATATTTGACCCTCCATTGGAACGCTATCATATCTTTTATTCATACTCAAAGGCCCGCCGCCGTCGGCCTGCCAATCGCGCGAGAAGAAACGAAGGTTTTTTTTTGTTCACGAGAGATTTATGGGCACGGGTGCACAGGCCGCTCTAGGCCTGCTGCTGCAGACGCGTCTACTCCTCGCCGCTCCCTGCTCTGTGCTCTCGCTCGCTGTGGTCACTCCTATGATAATGATGGTCCTGTGTACATAGGTTATGATGCCTATGTTCTTTTCTTTTTCTATGTATATACGTCATGTACACACATGCGTTACGTACATATCCTATGTACATACGCTGTGTACATATCCTACGTGCATACGCTCTGTACATACGCAGTGCACATACATATGTTATGTACATATCTTATGTGCATACGTTATGACTCCTACATCCATAGGCTGTCAGCTTTATAGCAAACAAGCAGCCTACTAACGGGACAGATTTTACCCAACTGCTCTTGCTCGTTTCACGCCCCATGTAGCACCAACGTTTGTTTTTCAAGAGGCAACGTGTGTTTTTCAAGAGGCAACGTGTGTTTTTTCAAGAGGCAACGTGTGTTTTTCAAGATCAAATACGAGTGATGTGAAAATGTGCAGGTAATGTGGTGAATAATTTGGACAGAAAAGTGGTGAGCTCTCAGCAGCCGCACACGGGCCGAGCTCGGTGCTCTCGACAGGACGGAGGCGGCGTGTGTTCCTTGAATAAATAACCGCCCAACACAATTGTCCTGTTGTCCCTGTTGGTGCGTGCGCAGTGTAACATGTAACGTGCTTTTGGGATAAGCACGCACTGTAACGTGCTTTTTTCATATGCGTAATATGAAAAAATGTTGGCCCACCAGAAAACACGTTAGTCCACTAGAAAACACATTGTCCCTCCAGAAAACTCGTTAGTCCACCAGAAAACACATTGGCCCACCAGAAAATACATTGGCCCACCAGAAAACACATTGGCCCACCAGAAAACACATTGGTTCACTAGAAACCTTGTTAGCCAACTAGAAAACAGATTGGCCCACCAGAAAACACGTTAGCCCACTAGAAAACACATTGGCCCACCAGAAAGCACGTTAATCCACTAGTAAACACATTGGTTCACCAGAAACCACGTTAGCCCACTAGAAAACACATTGGCCCATCAGAAAACACGTTAGTCCACTAGAAAACCCATTGACCCTCCAGAAAACACGTTAGTCCACTAGAAAACACATTCGCCCACCAGAAAACACATTAGCCTACTAGAAAACACATTGGCCCACCAGAAAACACATTGGCCTACTAGAAAACGTCAGCAGAAATAAGGAATTGAAACGGAGGAGGAGATAAGGGTGAGGCATACAAAGATACTTCTGATGCCACGAGACACTTCCCACCACGAGATTTATCTAATGCCACGGAACCCCTCTCTACCACGAGACACTTCTGAAGCTACAGGAAATTTCTGATACCATGAGACACTTTCCACCACGAAGCTCATCTAATGTCACGAGACCCCTCCCGCCATGAGACACTCCTGATGCCACAGAAAATTGTTTATGCCACGAGACACTTCCCACCACGAGACACTTCTGCAGCCATGGCACGATTAAGAAGCAGGGAGCTTCTGCAGAAAGTGGCATCAGAGTGGCACATTTCTCGCCCCCATCCAAGTGCCATGGCGCCGTTACTGATACTTTCAGGAACGCGCCCAGAGGGGTCAGGAGCTGTGGCCTGAGGCCGTTTCTATGCCACATTGCGCTCTTTGGCAAACAAGGATATTAGGATAAATAACCTTCAAGTCAAGTCATATTTTTCCTCTTTCAGTTGCTGTAGTTTGCATGTAAACAAAGTTTAAGTTAAGATGAGATTTTCTCATTCTATTTTAATACTAAATTCACACTTTAGGTAATGTTGAACTAAAACCGTGTTGAACTAAAACCGTGTTGAACTGAAGCAGCAAATTGTAAGAAAAATCCAGTGCCGTTCATCATGTAACATTAACATTGTAACTAGCCATCGAAAATCTCCCAGAGATGAATATCCAGAAAAAATACATCACACCGTTCAATGTGGTACTTTAAGCAACATTAGAATGGCCTATTACTGTGCGTCACACTGTATGTACATATGCTTAGTATACTAGGCTGGACTGGCAGTACCTTAGTACATTTACTTGTGTCACAAGCTACACTGAAAGCACCAATGCACATGTACCTGGTACACCAGCAGTACTTATGCACATGTACCTAGTATACCAGGCTATGCTGAAAGTACCTATGTACATGTGCCTGGGGTACCAGGTTGCACTGGTAGTACTGATATACATGTGCCTCACGTACCAAGCTGTACTGGGAGTACCTATGTGCATGTACCTAGAGTACCAGGCTACCTATGTACATGTACCTAGAGTACCCCCACCTAAATTTTTTTAACATAGGCAGAGACCGACTCGTTCTGGGGGCGTGCCATCGAGAGAAAAACAGAAGGCAGCTGGATAAATGAACGAGCTTGAAAATTTCCAGTTTAATTCTCAACAAATTTGTCACAGTGGCTGGTGACAGCACGGAATGCTACATCACTAGGGCGAACAGCCCAAAAGGCGAAAGACACACTAACCTCACCCACACGTTTGTGCCAGTGCACATAAACATCGATTATCCTAGGACTTGAGAACGCTTGGTAGCCCAACGCTCCTCGTTCAAGTTTCAACGTTCTCAAATCTCAGCCATTCGTCGTCACAGCCATCCTCACCGGAACTACGTCGTCTTTGACCCCTAAATTTCTAACACGAAAAAGACCTTCATACCAACTCGAACCGAATGACATAGATGTGTACAGGATGTTGAGATCGTAAACATAATGTAAGGACTATAAACATAAAACAAAAGACCGAACACGGAATGTTAAAACTGTAAACAGAACATCGACGGCATATCGAGTATGTCAATCCAGTAGGGTACAAACGTTTTACTCATATTTAAATAAATATTTTGCACAAACACCAGAGCAGAAGGGTATCGGTTATGATATGCGTTTAGTTCAAAAAAAAATTCGTGAATGAATGTTTATTTTCAATGACCATTAGTTGAGTTTCTATCCAAAATAATCATGTTTTCAATCTCTAGTGCGAGGCGGAGGTGTGAATGGACTGCCGCCTGGAAGCGCCACGGGGCCACCCCGAGTCCAGGCTCCACAGGGACTGGCCCCCACTTGACCACCCCAACACCTCGCAACAGTGGACCTCTTCCCTCAGGTCCTCCCCCAGCCAGTACGCAGGTCTCCGCACACCACTAGCCACTCTCGGGAACATCTCTGACTCGCACACCAGCTCAACTCTCGCACACCAGCTCGACTCTCGCACACCAGCTCGACTCTCGCACGCCAGCTCCATTTGGAACTCGTACCTAAAGCTTCACAACGCCATCTTCAAGCAAGATAGCACCTTACGTCTCGCACCTCTATAGTCATTTTTTCATGTATATATTACAATCTCCTTGATAAATGCATTACAAGAATAACATAACTTAACGTAGGAATATTCAAATAACAAATTGAGGCAACTAAAACCTAGTACATATACAAGTAAAGAAAACATCCTTCGTGAAAGATGCACGAAGCTCAATACGCGAACAAAACGAAGAAACAGCTCATAATTCACGTAAGTACACACCGTAACGGGTCACCAAACAAAGTCCCTCAACAATGGCGTTTAGAACGGCAGACTCGTACGTCCCCAGTCTCACTTCTCGCCAGGGGGCGTCTATAATCGCGCGTGAATTTTGCGGTCCGATCGCAGGGATCACCGCCGGATGGGCGATTATCGTCGGAGTGGCGAAAAAGTCCGACTAGGTTAACTGTGAAGTTGTTATCGTACCTCAGAGGTACTCGAGCTCATCAGAGGTGCTTGCCCCAGATCCCAATCGCTTACCAGGGTCCACAAGTGGTATATCTCTCCTGAATCGAATTCATTGTCATTCATTCCTCGGTTGTAATGTTCGATGTAAATAAATAAATGATTCCTAAATGTTAACAGCTTTGCTGTACCATACCACTTGTTCAACCCCAACTTGAAATACTAAACTTGTTTCCGAAAACACACTTTGATAAAATGGTGTTTCGATTTTTATTCGCTGCAACGTATTTCAAGAACATTGCATTTCACCATCCATATTTTCCTTCTTTTCTCCGAGAGGCTGAAGATGATATTTTTCATTAGAAAGCTGCACTAAGCGTAAAATTATTTACTGAAAAGCGATGTTTCTATTTATTTGAAAGACCTAGGATTTCTAGTACTTGAGCGATGTCAGACAAATGTTGTAGTCCTGCACCTCTCACACGAGCACCGACACACTTTCATACACAGGAACTTCAGAACTTCAGCAGCAGACACTGAAGCTCAACGTGCCCCACACTCAACACAATCGAGCACAACACAATCGAGCACAACACAACAGAGCACAAGACAATAGAGCACATCACATCGCAACACAGCACACTGGTGGGTTAGATCAGGCACACCAGTGATAAGCACAATACGAAATCAACTTAATTCCAAATCAAATAAGTACGCAATTTTTTTGTTGTGTATCGTGTGCTGAATGCAATACAATCACTGCCAGGGCACCTGAGAGCAGTGAGGAATGAATGTGAGTTTAATCTTCCTTTCCAAATGGAAAAACTCCAAAATTTCATGGAGACCAGCTCAGTGCGCGCCCGGAATCGAACCCAGGGCTTCCTGCAGAAGGTGAGCGCGCTGTACCGCGGGCCCGAAGAGAGACTCAAGGCGCACTGCAGCAAGTCCTCCATTGCCTCAAGTAAGGATCGCAGAAACTGGTGTCGGCGTAGAATGAGGTGACAAAGAGGCAACCATTGCTATTAATATAGGGTTCATACCACCACAAATGTCTTCACAACGTAAAGGACGACCGAAAAGGGTTCATATTCTCATAAATGCTCTTGGTAATGTGGAGAAGGACGACCAAAAAGGGTTCATATTCTCACTAATGGTCTGACGACCGAAATGGGTTCATATTATCACTAATGCTCTTCACAATGTAAAGGACGACCGAAAAGAATTCATATTCTCATAAATGTTCTTCGTGGATAAGGACGACTAGGAGAGGTTCAGATCCCCACAGTGTGACGTAAAACGACCAACAGGATTCAAATCATTACAAATACCACAATGTAGACGCCCAATACGTACGTTAGATTGGTTACTGCAACAGCTCACAAGCTACTTTAATCTTCTCTTTTTTAGAATTATCTTAATGATATTAAAATTCTTGATGAGAGCAACGTTTCTCATTGAAGTAGAAAGGAAAAATTAGATCATGAAGGCCCGGCAACCGGCACCAGAATTGCAGCTCCGAACAAATGTCGGCCACTCGCCTCCTACCGGGATGCCCTGAACACAGGGCAACACTTGGCAATGGAAACTCCTGAAATGTCTGCATGTCTGAAATGTCTGAAAACAGGGCAACACTTAGCAATGGAAACTCCTGCAATGTCTGCAAATGTCTGCATGCCCTGAACACAGGGCAACACCTGACAATGGAAACTCCTGAAAGGCGCAGTGGGAACCACACCCAGTTGGTAAAATTCACGGGACGTCATTTTTTAAACATTGATAATTTGGGTTACGGTTTTTCAAAAAGTAAGCTGTAGTGGCTCGATAGCTACCAATGAAAATTTTTGATGGATTTTTTCTATTTTTAATGTGGGTTTCAAAATTTCCTGCTTTTCTAGGCCACCCTGCATGTTGGGCGCCTCCACTTTTAGGTTCAGACACAGTCATTCTAAGGGCGCCACGCACGACACGTTCAGCGACAAAAGCTTAACAGGGAACATTGCAGCGGGAGGAAATAGTGAAGACTGAAGCTGATGTACATGTCAGAGGCTACAGTCAGGCCTACAGGAGGTCGGTCGCACGGTCATGTCGCCTCTCCTCGACAGAGAAATTGAAAAATAAAAGATAGGGTTTACTTTACGACAAAACTTACCCACAACAGACTCGTACAACAAGTATTGCTGAATCTGTGGTGAGGAGCTATAGTTACCACTGGGCAGCAATAGTTGTTTTTTAGGCACACTCACAATGACAGACACTATCTGCCCACTGCACCACAGAGCACCAAGACGAAGGCAGACACCATCAGTATGTTAACATGGATTAACCCAGGAAAAGAGTACAAGTTGTGTGGCGTGTGTGAGAGCCTCTACCTGTTGCCTTACACACACAGGATCAGCTATGTGCCTTATGCAACCAGCGTCCCTTCACCTGACTGAATGGTGACAGTCCTGAGGACAGAGATATGCACAGTCAAGGGATTGGAAAAATTAATAAGAAAAGGGCGGTGTGCAAAGAGGCACATTATGAGCTTCGCAAGGAACGAATGATTTCTTCTTTAAAATTAATTGCCTTTAAACTACACGGCCCTGGAGAGACTGAGAGTATTAGAAGGTGCAGTAGAGTCTAGTAGAGAGCAATAAAAATACCACAGATGGTAGAGTGATACCTCAGAATCCCGTCAGAGAGCTGCTCAAGAGATTGGAGACATCACACGAAGGGAAAAATCCGAATTCACTTCAGGAGCAGTCTCCGCAGATGTGATCTGCTAACACGCTCATATATATGGTAGAAAAGGGAGTACATAGGAGCTCGTTTCAGAGAAGCTACGGAAAATGGAAGATAGAAGAAGTTTGAATGCACTTGCAGAACATAGAAGGAATAGTTTAGAGGAAAATACGAAACTAGAAGGAAGGGCTTGAAAGCACCTACGGAAAATGGGATAATAGTTTGAAGGAACCTTCAGAAAATGGGATAATAGTTTGAAGTAACCTACAGAAAATGAGAGAACACTTTGAAGGCACCTACGGAGATTTGGAAGAAGAATTAGAGAGAGAAATGGAGATGAAAAAACATGACGAGCGAAAGAAACAAGAGTGAGGGGATTGTACAAACATGGAAATAGAGAAATGATGTTCAGACTCGACCACCAGACAGCTGGCACAGGAGGCAACCGACCACGCCGAGCCAGGAGCTGCCGTCACCAGCACCGCGACCTCGGCCAGGTCTGCGTCAGGCTACAGAGAAGATGCCTCTCGTCTGCAGGGTGGGCATCCTACAACCGGCCTCTTACCAGCCCTATACAACCGTCTGGGGCCTAAAATGGCACACACATACCCGAATAAGTAACTGTTTTTCCCAATTGATATGGTTATAATGGTACACACATATCCGGATAAGTTCTTGGTTTTTTTGACTTGATATGGTTATATTTTACAAGTGAAATACCAATAATGCCCAACACATGTCAATGAATTTATTTATTTTAACCTTGGAATTAACAATCCAACGAATAGCTAATCTTTTTGATGCGTGCGACTGATTTCCTTAGTCAACGAAAACGCCCACCGGTGACGCATGACTGAGGAGCTCAGCCGTGGAAATAGCACGCGCACGACTTTCGACTATGATATCAATCCCACGTCACGTGCATGCTTCATGAGTGACCTCCTCAGTCATGCGTCCCTGTTGAGCATTTCCGATGACTGAGGAGATCAGTCCCACGCAAGGGAACGGCCAAGCAAGTAATATTCTCTGCCGGCCCTGGAAGTCGACAGAATATCGCCAATTCTCACGCCATTCAAGCTCGGCGCTGAAACAGCGGAGGGAGCGTACAAAACTCTAGTTTTAAAGTGAGCAACACAATAAATAGCGACACAGAGATGGCAGCGCAGGAGACTATGGTCGAGCACCCGTACAAGCAAACAACCAGGGGCGTTTTCAAAACTAATCTTCATTCAATTAATCAATTCACAAGGTTGTGCAGTGTTACCTGAGGAGGTTTAACCTTAGAGTGCACACACGAATACAGCCTCGCAGTACATTCGCATTGGAAACGCCACGTTCGCATTGGAAACGCCACTTTCGCATTGGAAACGCCACGTTCGCATTGGAAACACAATGGGCGCCATAAACAGACGCGGCCAGCTGAGCTAGCTTTGATATCACATAATCAGTTTAAAGCTCAACATCAGGATGAAATTCCGTCCAAAGAGAGCGATAAGAAGGGACGAATCAGTATGGACTATAGAAAATGTGGAATCTATGCACAGATGTGTTCCTACACAGGATTCCCTGCGCAAAAAAGCAGTAATTAAGAAGGAAGAATAGAAAAAGGTAAAGGATTCTCAGAGAAGAAGGTATGAAAATGGAAACAAGCCAAACGAGCATGAGAAATAGAACTCATGAAGGCCTCGCTCAGGCGGCTTTGGAGCAGCAAATACGATACATCAACCACCCTCAGCTCCGCCCCTGTACCGCCCCATGACGCACAACAGTGACAGAGGAGGCTAAGAAAGTCGCCAAATGTTTCTGGAGTTCAACAACACTGGTGAGACAAACCTGAGTCGAGAACGAAGATCCCAAAGAAGCGTTGAGAAGGAAAGCTGTTGTGAACGACCCTCCTCTCAAGGAATGAATAAATAAACAGCATGAACTATAGATACTAATTAGGACAGGTCCTTTTAACGATTCTCCTTTCAAGGAATGAATAAATAAACAGGGTCAACAACACATAGATACTAAGCCCCTTTTAACGATTATTTTTTAAGGACTGAATAAATAAACAGGGTCAACAACAGATACTAAGGGCAGTGACAGGAAGTTGGTCCCGATACTCGAGTTGAGTGAAAGAAAATAGGTTGTATACTCACATTCAGCAAAAGGAAACCAAGCACTCGACATTGCGATGAAAACATTCACAAATAACCGAATTTTGCGATAGGAAACGCACCAAGATACTCAAATTTAGCGATAAATGGACCGAAATACTCGTAAGCTTCGCGACGGAACACGGTTAGAAATACTCGACCTTCCCGATGGGAAATGCGTCCCAGCCAGCCAAGTTTTTGGATCCAGCAGAAGCGATCGGAGGCACGCGGCGGCGCGGGACATGTAAGTAACATGGGAACGCCCACTGGACACATGATAAATAGAAATGATATCACTACGGACAAACCCCCACGCTCAAGTACATACGCCACGAGTAAATAACAAAACTAGATGTCTTTGTAAGAGACTAAAGAGCCGCGCATCCAACAACCACCACCAACTCGAACGCAAAGCCACAACACAACTCGGACCATAAATATTTGGGAGTCATTATTCTTTCTTCTTCTCCAGGGTAATCTTGGGCTCATCCCAGGGCAAGGCGATCACTTCTGTGAAGATGAGGGTGCCCCCGAACACAAGCATGGTGCCCAGCCAGTGCGTGAGCGTGAAGGGGTTCCCGAAGTAGATAATGGAGAAAATGAGGGACACGAATTTGCGGAGGGTGAGCACCAGGGTCACGTGGAGGGAGCTCACTTGTGACGTCAGCGAGAACACAGAGCTGATGCACACGTACCTGAGAACATGGGTGTCAACTGTAGTAATTACCGGGCTAGTGCGGGTGCTCCAGCTGACTACTACTAGTTCCAGTGAAGTACGTATACAAGTCATACGACATGGTGTCATCTGCGGCAACATGATTGCCTAATGCCATCTTAGGTAAGGTGAGTACTTGGTGCCATTTGAGGCAGATGGCACCGGGAATCTAGGTAAGTTGAATACTTGGTGCCATTTGAGGCAGATGGCACCAGGAATCTAGGTTATGTGAGTCCTTGGTGCCATTTGAGGCAGATGGCACCGGGAACCTGCCACTAGGGAGAAATTTTTTACCACCCACTATCTCTGAGCTGCAAGTAGTAGTTTCTTGAAATGCTTTCAGGTAGGGCTAAAATCAAAACTAGGTCCGAGGTACAAAAGAGTCTAAAGCACAGCAGGTTCCCTACACTCGGATCAGAGATAATCCTCACGGAATATTTGACACAACTAAGCCTCTCCAGTAATCAATTAACCTCATCAGATACCATTAGCAATTCCTTTCACATCATTACACCGTGTCTTTTCAAAATTACTATGCAGTTATCCTACATGCAAAACAATCACGGTCTTCTCTCGTATCATGTACATTGTACGGAATTAAAGACACCAGCACATGATCTAAACATAAAATTGCACACGTAATTCACCCTGCACACTCCAAAACTTCAATTCTACTCAGTGAGGTAGAGGTAGGCATATATATACTGACTGTGTGCATAGCCAGCGAGGTACAGGTAGACATATAGGCACTCACTGTGTGAGAGTGTTGCCAGCGAGGAAGCAGTAGACATATAGGCACTCACTGTGTGAGAGTGTTGCCAGCGAGGTAGAGGTAGAGCCGGGGTACTGACGCCAGCAAAGGCACTGCTGACAGGACTGGCAACGGTGCTGACAGTGAGAACACCTTCAGGAAGTTGGCGATGTCAGATGCTGACAGCAGGAATCCCGGCAGTGACAGCGAGTGCTGTCAACACAAAAAAGTGGTCGTCAGCAGAAACAAGAAATTTGTCACAAAATGAAATAGAACAGCTGGTGGAACAACCCAAATCCAGGACTCTGTCGCCCAGTAACTCCTGGAAACCAATAATAAATTTCTATCAGGTAGTTCGGAAAATTATGACCGTTTCAAGAAATCTGCATGGAAATTTGACTTTTCCATGGTACTTTTAAAGTAAGTTTCAAGATTTTTTTAACTCTTATATATGCCTTTTAATGTCTGATATGTGCCCGTCAATCATTTTCCTATTCCCACCACAAAATGCTGCTGAGGTAAAATAAGCCAAAATTTCGAGCGTGATGAAAAAGCGTTTTGTTTCCTTATCCTGCACGAGTTAAAGCTTAATCACAGCGCTTCTAAAAACAGATGAAAAAACATCAACTACTCAGTAAAAGACAATTTTTTTTCAATGATTTGTGAGACCATTTCTGTCAATCAGTAAAAAGTTATATCTCTTGTCATTAAATAGACAATATCAATCACACATAGGTCAATCTTTAAATTGACTATATAAAAACGAAAAACACAAGAAGAAACACCAGACACAGGTGTTACAGGTATCATCCTGCGCACAACCCATGCAGGTGAGAAGGCAGTGCATGGAAAACATAATTTGGCCCACGTCCGAGAGGCTCAGGGCAGTCGGAGCTCATTGAAGATCTCCATCACCCTCACCACCACCACAGCCATTCACACCCCACACAGTCATGCCTCAGCCTGGCCACCATCACCTCCAAATCATTCCCCAACGAGTTCAAAGCAAGTTATACAGTCTGAAAGTTACTTAGCACACAAAGACAGCCCACTTGGTTGGCTACAACACACCTACAACACGAGGGGCACTACAACACACCTACTAACCGCTACAACACGAGGAGCACTACAACATGAGGGGCACTACAGCACACCTACTAACCGCTACAACATGAGGGGCACTACAGCACACCTACTAACCGCTACAACATGAGGGGCACTACAGCACACCTACTAACCGCTACAACATGAGGCCAGCTACTATCTACACCTACTAACTGAAATAACACAGCTACAGCAGACGTACAATGAAGAAGAGGGCCTCCCAAGGATGCTTGCCGTGGGTCTTGTAGAGCACCTCCTGGAAGATGCCCATGCGGGCCGACATGAAGAGAGCGAAGGTGAGCAGCGCTATTCCAAGCGTCCACGTGAAGAAGTTCTGGTCGTTCTCCAGGTCGCTGAGGTCCTCATCCTTCTGCAATGTTGGGGCTGTGTGAGGCAATGGGTTTTTGGGCTGTGTGAGGCAGTGGGTTTGGGCTGTGTGAGGCAGCGGGATTGGGCTGTGTGAGACAACATACCAGGTCGGAGGTGGAGGTCACAGAAGCGGCAGGTAAGTGCCTGCTAGATTGAGGAGGTGTGTGCTTTATTTTGGCACTTTAATATATTGAATGGGAAGTAACGAGAAATTAAAATTATACTAGTGCAAATTATAGTGATAATTAATTCGAGGATGAAGTAGAACGATGATAAAGACATATCACCACTCACCACACATCACCACCTGGTCAAACATCCCCACCCACTATCACCTGGCCAGACACATCCCAACTCACCACCACTTGGTCAGACATCACCACTCACCACCACCTCGCCAGACACATCACTACTTGTCACCACCTGGCCAGACACAT
>VOMN01019200.1:0-10087 GCA_014899125.1 Orchestia grillus
GACTGACAGTACCCCTGACCTGCTCAAGACTGACTGTACCCCAGATCTGCCCAAACTCGGGATAATTTACTCCAGTGTTCTGAGCGGGGAAAGCTCGGACCAAAGAACTATCGGCCATAAACCTTAACCTCTCATTAACTCAATACATAAGGGCTCAGGATTGTGACCGTTGCTGTTCCTCGTGCATATATTGGACACAGATGTCCCTTCGCAGCATTCCCTCACGTCTTCGTTAATTGACGACACGAGACTGTTCAAGATCATGACTGTTGAAGATAATGTTCAAGATAATCACACGTGCTTGACACAGTAGAGGTTTAAGAATGCCTTGACAGAATTAATTTATGGCTGCGGGTGAAAAACAAGGAATTAAACGCAAGCAAATCCGAGGTGATGCGATGCGCAAGGCGCTTAGATGACGCATTCTTATATTGAACAGAATGAGGCTCGACTGTAAAGAAAAATATCCCCCAAGAAATTAGGGTGCGGTTGTTGAGCACCATGGAAAATTCCAAGAACATGTTGACTAGGCAGTCAGCAGGTGCCTGCGCCAACAGGGTTGGACCTGGAAAGTTCTTCAGGACTCGAGAACCGAAACCAATGCTTCAGATGTTTGAGTCAAGGAGCCTAACATTGGTCGAATGTTGCTGTCAATTATGGAATCGAGGCACCAAAGAAGACGACGCTAAACTGGATAGCATACACAAAAGTTGACCGTAAGAACTCACGGGATTCCGTTTGAAATTTAACCATTGAAAAAGACTAGGCTATTTTCAACTGAATATTTTCCGGCGGCGGAGACAGAGGCACCCCATTATCTATACGGGGAAAATGGCTCGTAGACTGCCATGTATGTATTAGAAGTCAAAACCTGAAGATGCGCACCAAGTGACACCCTCGGTTCGTAAAGACGTGTCGTGCCCACGCTCAGTGATAAACGGATGGATGTTTTGCAGAATGGATGGATTTTTGCAGAATGAATGGATTTTTGCAGAATAGAAAGATTTTTACAGAATGGATGGATGTTTTGCAAAGTGAATCGATTTTTTTGCAGAGGGGATGGATTTTTTTGAAGAGGGGATGGGTTTTTGCAGACGGTTCCTGACAAACCTCCCCAGCCTCATCCCCATCAATCTATATTGAGGGAAAAATCTACTTCAGCAGCTCGTTGATATGAGACAAGTGCTGAAAACAACGCAACAGCAAAAGGTGGCACACCTGTGCAGCCCAGGCCAGCTATGCCCGAACTTAATTCAAAGAACACAAGAATTCAAGAAGAGGAGTTCTGTGTGCGCGTGGAGGTGGAGAAGTACATCGTGCTTTGAAAGTTCAACTTTACGCAGGAATCCGCATTGCAAAACCTAGATGCTATTAGGCACAGTTCTCGGACCTAGACTAGCCACTAGGCCCGACACCCACTCGATGAGAACACTAGACACACTACGCGTCCCTAGCTCTGCACACAGTAGAAGTCAATCTGACTGTCTTCAAGTACAAACTGTCACACCTAACACTATATCAAAAAACTTAATTCATCAAACGAACGAACTCCTGCATAAACATTCATTCGTATATACGTACTCGTGAGATGCACATTCCCATCGCTTTAGACGAAAGAATAAGAATTTAAGACAAAATTAGATTATTGCTAATGTCCTTCAGGAAGGACAGCAGTCCCTTAGGGTGCAGTCTTTTACCGACTTCTTATTTCAAATCCACTTCCATAAGTATGCTGCTAGTTTATCGTAGCAAGCTGAACACAACCTTATTGCATGTAAACATTAGGTTGCAGCTAGTTTTTTGCACACAGCTAAATGCAGCCTTATTGCATATGTATGTAAGGCTGCAGATAGGTTTTCGCTCAAAGCTGAATGCGGCCTAATTGCAGGTATACATAAGACTGCAATCAGTTTTTTGTGCAAAGCCTAATACAGCCTAAGTGACAAAACAATTTATTTGGTAAGGGATTTAATATAGACTCACGTAAGTGTTGACCTATGCGACCCCACCCATTAATGAGTCATCACGCAGATGCATCACGTCATCTAAAACACACAGCTGCACAGATCACTAAAATCTGGACTTCAATGGCCTCGAACTTAACACGTATACATACATACGTCGGGCAATCGAATACAAAACCAGAATTCTAGCCAGAGGAACCCTCGTCTTCCCCCTCATGTCACGACGTCAGTTGCCTTCGCTCCTGTGAGAATTGTGCGTTTATCAAGACGCTAAATCCTGGTCCTCAGCAACTAGCACTTGGATCAGAGAATCGGACATGGATTCACACATCCTGTGTGGGTGGGAGGAGTATCCTTTCGAGGACGTTTACCTTTCAATCAATAAACTTTCCCCTTTCCGTCCTCAAAATCGATACACTTTCCCTTTCGTATCATTTTCCTTGTGTTTCATTCACAGTGCTGGGGAGTTCTTAGTCACAAAACCACCGTGGCAAACTGCACGAGAGAAATTCACTCATGTAGCGATATAGTCATAGATATCCAACATAAAGCCGAAGGGACGAAGTGGCGAACATTGGCGAGAAAAGCGCCGCATCACACCCCTCTCGCGATGGCGGCCAGACCGACACTGTCTAAATCTTGTGTCGCTGCTGCACTGGATAGAGCGATCTGCTTTGGAACGCCCTCTGCCGGCCGTGAGAATTGAATGTGAATATTTGGTAAAATGGGCATACAAGCAGAGTGCTAATGAAGCTAAAAATATGTTTCTGTTTTTTATCGCTGGGTTGGAGTGAAGAGAAATTTCAGTGCGTTCCAAAGACCGATAATTTACTAGAAACAATCACCCATCGTAGTTGCCGTGAACTGAATGTCACAATTGCAAGATAAATGCTATGGTTTTAACAATTCATTATGTTAGTACGAACAAATAAAATTGGAGCAGAAAAACTCAAGTGCCTAAAAGGGACCTTTACACCATCAGTCATAGTCTCAAGACAGCCAAATATGGGCATTGAATTCTAACTTTGCTCCTAATTCTGACGTCACGGGACGGTGCAGCTCCTTGACTTCCGGAGTTAGCATTCGATGTTCATATTTGGGTGTCTTCCGGCACTGTCTACAGAGTTTGACAGACCTTATGATGTCTACTCAAGTATGTCTACTGATAGTCCAATAAAATTAATTGTAAACACTTTTGCCTTTCTCAGATTTCAAATCACGAGTTTTTTTACCATCACATTGCTTCAAACTTTGTTTAACGGACAGTACGTGAGCCGTAACAAATAATTTTCGTGACAGTATGTGAGCAGTAACAAATAATTTTACGGACAGTACGTGAGCCGTAACAAATAATTTTCGTGACAGTTCGTGAGCCGTAACAAATGATTTTCCTGACATTGTGTGTGCAGGACCACAAAAATTTTAGACAGTACGTGTGCAGGAACACATAATTTTACAGACAGTACTTGTGTAAGAACACGAAACATTCCTGACAGTACGTGTACAGGAACAAATAATTTCCAGACGATATGTGTGCAAGAACACTTAAGTTTCCATCCAGTATGTGTACAAGAAGCCACAATTGTTAAAGACACGAATTGCCAAAAATTTTTATGTTAGTCGTAGTTTGTGAGTTGTCGTACAGTTCACTGTATTGTAAGTTGTCGTACAATCCCCCACTAAGTTGCAAGTTGTCGTACAGTTCACCGTATCGTAAGTTGTCGTACAATCCACCACTAAGTTGTAAGTTGTCGTACATTCCACCACTATCTTGCAAGTTGTTGTACAGTTCACCACTAAGTTGTAAGTTGTCGTACAGTTCACCACTGAGTTGTAAGTTCTAGTACAGTTCAGCACTAAAATGTAAGTTGTCGTACAATTTACCACTAATTTGCAAGTTGTCGTACAGCTCACCACAAAGTTGTAAATTTTCGTACAGTTTACCTCATCGTAAGTTGTACAATTTTCCATCATATCGTAAATTGTCGCAGAATCCACCATTTTGTACGCTGCCGTACAGATCACTGCCTCGAATTGGAAACGTGTATGGAGAAGCGGTCATACATGTACATGCATGCGTACGAGTACATCACAATAGTACGTGGCGCTAACTGAAAATTGCAGCTTTCCCTGCTGTACCATTTGACGTCAAAATTGTAAAATCGCATAATTAGTCTACGAAAGTTTCAAATTGAAATCAAGTATATATCTCAGATCTGAGATCAATTTTGGTGGCGACATTTAGCCGTTAGATTTCACGGTGCATGACAGATCATTTTCAATCTTAGAATATTAATTTTTTAACATTTGACAGCACTGCTCGCCAGTATTCGAGGTATTTGATTCTGGTCAGATGAGGCGAGCCTAAAGAAGCATGACAGAACGCATAAAGTCTACGGAGAATACAACGAATATTTAATTTACTTTTCAATTTGCAGTAATTTTACCGTTCAAGATCTGAACTACTAATTGAGTGGGAAAACAGCAGAATGGGTAGATATTCAAATGTTTTTGTTACGTTTTTGTTTTTATTACTTGGTTTTCACATTCTCACAATGCCTTAGATGCTTCGACATCAAGTGCGGAAGCCGGACGGACTTGACTTCGTGTACAGTTCTGGTAAGTGACAAAGAAGACCCACCACAACGCCCTAAAGAGTACACTTCTAATTTTCAAAATGCGTTTATGTTCCCAAAGACAAACACGACTGTGGGAGGAAGGGGGAGTTGTAGAGGGAGCAATAAGTCAAAGATCCGCTTTCTTCCATGCAGGTGGCTCCAGGAAAACAGCGAAGAATATTTCTGTCAATATTTTTACGCAAAAAAATAGACATTATGAGATGGAACTTTGCTAGGTGTCCATGGGGAAGATGCTTGAGAAGAAGACTCTAACAAGCCCCTTTCAGAGCACCTGACTTGCTCGATTCTCACCACAAACTTCCCCTCTCTCCCCAAGTTTCCCCTCGCAAATCCCCATGTCTGAGCGCATGGAAGCGCAGACCGGGACGCACGTGCAAATGAATTGCTTGTTTTTCTAATATTTTCTCGAAGGGCTTCCACGACTTTTGAATTGCGCTCGCAAATGGAAAGGGTGCATCCCTCCTTCCTTATCTCAGCAGAGCTTTGGGAGTCGCAATCTCAGCAGAGCTTCGGAGGTCGCAATCATTTTGAGTGAAGTCGCTTCCCCTTCACAATGTCGCCGCAAAGTCGCGTGATTTCCGAGAGAAACAACAGGAGAGGCTAAGTTAGTGTCTTGGAATCATGGCTATAAAAGTAAAGTCTTTTGCTGTCCACCTTGAAAATGAATAAAATAACTCAGTTAATTATATTTGAACGAATCAACTGTTCCATTTCAATCCATGTCCTTTTGTCGAAACTGGACACTACATCTCAGGCAGGCACACGCCTTCCAACTTCCTGCACCGGGTATTTTCGAATGACTGCACCAAAACAAATCTTCGTCAACTCCTACTATATCAACTGGATTTTTAGGAAGAAAGAAACAATGAAACTCTGAGACCACACAGTTTTAATTGATATAAATGTATTCTTATGGGGTACCTAAAAAAAAGAGTTTACCGAGATATGCCGGCAGATCTTCACCAAAGGCATCCGTAGAGGCGGAAATCCGGCGAGTTACACCAGAACTCACTGGTGCCGTAACGAACAGCCTCCGTACGTAAAGAATTTCGTCTTCAAAAAGTATTTAAAATAAAACTTGTGATTCTCCCAACTCTGTTTGCTTTAAGTTTTTTTTCAGAATCCTTCGATTATTCCCGAAATTATTGCAGATTCTTTTTGATCCCGTCAGTAAAACTCACCCTTTTCAACGCTGTTCAGAGCATCGCGCCGCACTCTGCCAGAGATGAAGCGTCGAAACCGCTTGAATGTGCCTCTCACTTTTCAATATCACTGCAGGTGTTCTCAACTTCGACCACAGCACCCCAGCCGTAAATTTTCACGAACGTATTCAGATAATTACCCTAGTTCCCTGCGCTTCATGCTGACAAAACTACAGACGCACCTCGCAATACGGCGCCTCGCTTCAATTTATTTCACTTTTGTGATTACCTTCGATTAATCAATTATTTCACCCAATCCAGCACGTCACCCAATCGCATAGGCTGATACTCCAGCAGTTTTGTCAACATAATGCGCAAGTGGACGAAGGTAATTGTCCAACATGTTCATAAAAAGCTGCTGCAGTTTTCGGTGTTGTGGTTGAAATACAGAACAGCTGTTGCGCTACTGATCAGTGAAAACTGCGTTCACACAGTTTCAGTTCCCCATTAATACAATCGTATAGCGAGCAATGCCTGCACGGAACTAGGATATACAGTATATACGTATAGATGCACAATAGATACCCACGCATGCACGGACAAATGGCCAAGCGCACAACACAGTGTCCCTCGTACGTGCCCTCAAATGCCAAATTCAGAACGCTCTCCACTTTAAGAAGCTCGTTAAAATCGTACAAATGAGATCACGGTGTATCTTGAATATCTTGAAAATGTTTGGGCTTTTATATCCTGGCCACACTGGGGTGCCGCCTGTTTGTGTGCATGGTATGTGCTGTGTGCAGAATTTTAACTCGACGAACGCTGACCGACCACCGGCCAGGTTGTGCAGAGTGCTGCCCTCAGTCCATNCAGCGTTTCGACGGCCAGATTTATTCACAGTCGTCGATGCTTCAGCGAACAAGTTTGATTGGGTCTAGCGACTCCAACTGACTGACTCCTAGTCAACCCGCTTGTGTCCCAGTGTTTGGAGAAATTTTCAACTCCTGATACATTGACGGCCATTTACGCGTGACACACGGAGTGACGAGACTGGAGGGGGAGGGAGTGTGGAGGGTGTGAAGGGCGGGCGAAGAAAGGGAGAGAGGGCTAGAAGAGCAGCTAGGATTAGCTCCAGCAAAGCGGAATGAACGGAGTGAGTCTTCTTTAGAGCGACGTCAACGAGCCATTCAAATTTAATTAAACAGCAGAAAAAATGAGACGAGGTCAGGATGTTGGAGGTGTTGGCAGAGTGCCTGTGGGGCCGCCCTGCTGATGTGCAAAAATTTTCGCGTGGAAAAAATTCTTGCAGAGTTGTGCAGAGTTTCGTGCCATTTTATCAACAGCTTCTTCTGCGCTGTAGCCAGGATACCCACCATGACTTCTCCCTAGGATCTGTGTCTCACTTCCACCAACGCCCGCTGACGACGCACATCACCCAAGTTTCAAAATTAATACTCTTCTTTTTAGCACTTACCATTCGCCCTTATGTTTCATCTCTTTCTCAGCCGAAATAGACTTTTTTCGTACTTTTCTCAACAATGACTTGTCATTCCAACTACTTAACAACTATTGTAAATCCTTCAATAACATACATGCACTACATGTCCCGTAACCCGTTGGGTCTTTTTTTAATTACGAAAATAATTAATTTCATTACAGAGGCAAGGAAAGTAACAGGTTTTATCGTCAGTATTGGTTAGATCAGTGAAAAGGGATTTTTTTCATTGAAGGTTACTGATAGATACCGAATCCTTTCAAATGATCTATAGTGTTCAAAGCACAATCGCCTAAAAATATCACCAGTGTTTTATATGTAAAAATGAATGACAAAATAGTTCGATAATGACTATCATAAATAAAAATGATCGGGAATACAGACTGCTATAATGTTTTCAGGTCCATTTCTTCCAGTTGAAGTTATAGTATCTAACAGTACAAATCCATCTTTTTCAGTTGAACTAAACTTATATATATGAAAATCAATTTTTTTCATTGAGATTCAAGTTCCTTCAAACGAAAATCGCTTTTCTCTTAACGAAAATCCTGCTTTTTTACATGTTTCTTTAATGCTTAAGAGCGAAATTGAAGTTTTTCATCGTCAAAATCAAGTTCATTAAATTGAAAGTCATGCTCATAAGAATGGAAATTAGTCCCTTGAGTTTACTGTACCCGCTGGTGTAGATGCAGAAACAATTAAAATTATAAACGAATACCAAATGAGAATTGAAACGAATACCGAAATCTGCCCCAAAATTCATTGCTTTGAATGTATTTAGGTCTCCCTTGAAGCCTTGTTGCTTATATGTAACTTACAAGTGGCGTATATTCAAATTTTACTCTGTGACTTTAATACTGTCTCCGATGTAAGCCCCTCGTAGTAAACTAATGATGTGAAGCACTAAGAACATTAAGATAATGCGGCCTACGCACGCGAGAGATGTACAGGGGCACAAGCCTGCTTAAGAATCTCGGTCACTCAAGCATCGATATTTTCTTTAACCTATTATGCATGATATAAATTCTCTTATTGTGATAATATCCTCGGAAGTTGGTACACGAGAGTGAACCCTGTTTTCAGGGGAAGCTTAACATTGAAGATTGATTTCTTGAAAACTTCTAGGACTTACCATTCAACAACTGGCGTTACAGTAAAGTCTGAGTCCTCAGTGTACTAACTTATGTGGTTATGGTAAGATTTCAATCCCGGTGTGTACATTTACGCATTTCAAGTTCTTTAGTTTTGATAAAAGTGATAGCGAAATCTTACACCATTGGACTTCAGGGGAGGAACAAATTCGTCTAATGTACACTCTACGTATCTGAAGTAATCGGAGTTTTAAGGCCTAAAATTGGAGTAGTCTCACTGCTTCACTCACGTGAAAGAAAACAAGGACTTGAGAAACTATGGTAAACTCTACGGATTTTAATACAAGCATTTCAGTATCTTTTCAGTCAATTGTACACAGATTTTAACCTTGGACAGCAATTACTTGGACGAATCCATGATGGAACATTTTTTGGATTTGCCAGCGTTTGGTGGGTAAGTCAACTTGCAGTCTTCGCCCGACCACTTGACTGCGTGCGTGTGCGTACAGGAGAGAGAGAGAGACGGAGAAAAAGAGAGAGGTGGAGAGAACTGTCGTTTCACCAGTACGAGAATTTCAACCGCAAAACTCAGTTATTCTCTTTTGAAGATGACTTGTGGTCATACAAAAATACGATGGCAAGGAACATCTATTCTTTTAAATATAACTTCGAGGAAATATCTACAGAAGTGTAGGAGTACTAGCAAAAACTGCTTCCTTAAAATTTACGAATGTTAATAAAGTTAATTATTTCTTTTTTGGTTGCCAATAACGATAAAGGTAGCTAGCATCATTCCATCTACCCTCAGAGCTTCGTTTCCAACGGGCAATCAGCTACCAGGTGGGGTTAGGTGAGGAGCTATTGGTTCAATTCTTGAAACTGAACGATAAAATGAATTTTAAAAAAACATTCAAAAGAGATGAATATATTTCATGCAACTGATTATGGAGTTGGTCTTTGAAACACTTCGAGAAAAGATACACTTAATTTGTTAGCGCTTATCGCACTACGAACTGTGCAAGCAATAGTGCAGGTAGTGCAGGCAGTGCAGGTAGTGCAGGCAGTGCACGTAGCGGAACATTATTGCTAAAAAAATTTCCGTGAACAACGATTACAGAATGAAATAATAATATTTTGTTTTCCAACTACACCCACTTCGAATCTGCATTATATTAAAGTAACGAGTACCATAACACATTATAAGAGGATAGTATCGCGTCTACCACTCAATTACCCTAAAAAGTTCTCAATGTATCAATATTTTTTTATAAGAGCGGTGTCCTGACACCGCTCTTATAAAAAAAATTTGGTCGGAATGTCCGTTAGAGCCTCGAGGTGGTGGAAATCAATCTGATACTGAAATTATGAGAGCTATCGAGCGATCAAATTCATTGCTCGAGAGAAATATTTCCGACTCCATGGTGACGTCAAAGTACATTTAAAATCTGCATTGGAGCTTAAAAGTTCTGTGATTTTGAGGACGTGAGCGAACGAAGGCTCAGAAGGTTAAGCTTTCTGCAAATGCCCGCCATTTTAGTTAATAAAATAGTGGAAACCGACAGAAATGATGACTCGGGAATTGGACTAGGAAATTGTTCAGTACGCGCTAAGCACAGACTAGGACCCCACACCAGGACCCCACACAATGACCAGGCGCACTGGACCCAGCCATCCTCTGGCCGTGCGCCACCCACTAAGTGCAACTCATCACGCCCCCGACATTCGGAGTGTGACGTCACACCACCAAAGCCCTGTA
>VOMN01019201.1:0-15888 GCA_014899125.1 Orchestia grillus
GGAATACTCCCACAAAATTAAAATCCTGTACAAATTTCAACATAGGATTTTAAGTACATAAAATTCTGCATAGAACAAATATGATAGTTTTTTACATATCCACGTCCTAAAAATTCGCCGAGTTATTTGCGAATCATTTATAAAATTAGCTCCAAAATTACCTTCATCGTTATTCGTCTAGGAGTCAAAAAGAAAACATGGTTGAATGTACCAATTTGAGCTAGGTGTGATCAGGTAAATCTGAACAGAGAAAGTGATCAGAAACTGCTAAAAAAAATTTCCAGAGACATACGGTACGATCCATCGCTACCAAATTGTAAAAATCCGCAAAAGTTTGAAGGTTAAGCCCGATTTTCTCCTGTGAGATCTTACGTTTTCTTGACCAACAATAGAGGCCGTACGGAGTCTTACTCACATGATTTCAGTGCTTCAGAGAGACTTTCAAGGTACTTAGGAATCCGTTCCAGCATTCCGAATGGCCTTCAGTTATGCATTCAAAACTGTTTGAACGCTTCAGATGTGCCTGCAGTCCTTCGAAACCTCCGTTCTTCAGAGAATCATTCATCCATTGCTACATTTGTTCATTATTCAGATGAGCGTCATGCTTGTAAGCCCCATTTTACTGAAGCTCTACGATCCTCTGTGGCCTAAACGTTCCGAGATTAGTGGCAGGCTTCGATCAATGGCGCTTGAAAAGTGATGATCCAAATGTCAACACTCACTGAGGCGGCTTGTGGTCTAAAGTTCGACTTCCAGTAATAAAACAAACACCCTCTTGATTGCTGGTTAATGCCAAGCCCCTGCGTTTGGGTCCTGGTTGCACTGGCGGGCCTCACCATCACCATCACAGTGAGGCCAAAAGATTAATCAGTTTCAATGATTCAACAATTTACCTTATCTGGATCGCTTTGAGACCGACAGCTATGCACAATGATTTTTACCACAAAAGTTGTATCTGATTATCTTTTTATATCTGCACAGTTGCCGGCTGTGAGTGAACTGCACAGTAAATTAAAAATGTTTTATACTTTTATTTATTGATTACGTTATCAGGTTGATATTTTAGTGGGTCTGCCTTGAGTAAAAAAAAATACTGAAAGAAGAAATAAATTTTTTCGAATTTTTTATCAACCCACGTTTTTAGAGCGATGTGATAAACTGTTCACAGCAATGATAAATCGGTTTTGAATTTTTCAATAACTCGGGCTATGAAAAGGAGTTATCTTATGAATTTGTATTCTGTGCTTCATTTAGAGGATTAAGTATACATTCTAGGACAAGATCATTTACAAACCTGTACAGTTTGCCGCTGTCGTTGCATTTGTTTTGCCTCGAGCTGCAACACATTCACAACACCTCACACAAAATTCTTTAATTTCAGTACCGGAAGAATAAGGCAAAGTCACCTTCATATCTGCCACTAAAACGAGTTATTGAAGCAACAAGACACGAACATCAACGCAGGTGATAATTCGGTGGGGACCTTAGCTCTCCCCCCCATCCCCCTTCGCTGTGTCCCCAATGTAAGCTCCAGGGCCCCCTGATCCTGGGGCTGTAATTCATGGCCCCACGGGGCTGCCAGTCGATGGGTCCGGACGTGATATGTTGTACGCCACCACGTCCGCCTTTTGTTACCCGCATTATATTCGCACGCATCGTGGGTAAGCTGTAACTTTACGATTAATGTACAACCTTAGCAGGGTTGACCAACTTAAGAATTGAAGGGTGCAGGAGAAAATAATATGGTCATTCGCAGCTAAGCTCGTGAAATTGTTCTGTATCAGGTATTCATGGAAATTGTTGAAGTAGTGCCCTATTATGTCGTAGAATAAATAAATATTTAAAATGCAGTTTGGGCCTCTCGCATAGTAGAAAGCAGCTGCCGGCAAAAATAGCACAGTGGGAATTCATTGCTTCACCGGAAATTATTCGGAAGATACTCAACAACTGCAAATGAGTAATCGATTTGCCTGTCAAACTTCAATAGCAAGTCATTTTTAAAGTAGAATAAAAAAATACAATAATCCTTCTTTTTTGCTCTGCGATAGACCAGCTGCCACTATTCACTGGACTTACGCACAATGGTGTTTACTGTATAAAAATTCACTCCTCATCGATAACACGAGAATAAATTATTATCAAGTCTGCATGACTTCAGAAGTTATGAATATATACAAAGTGGGACGAACGCCGACCGCGTGTCTTTGTGACACGCAGACCACGGTTTGTTAGGCTTCATTCATTTGCTTCAATTTCTCAAATAACTCGGAGCATTTAAAAATAATTCAAATTTTTTTTTTCCAAATTGAAGCCAATAACAGACGAGTTTAACAGCGTTTAGTCCAGTTTGAAGGCAATACATATTTAAGCAAACCTCACGGCCATGCTTGGCTCTTCAGACGAACTGCCGAAGTGAGATAGGCTCATGAGATGAGTTTCTAACGTACGATGGGATCGTCAAATTATCAGGTGAGATACAAAAAATCATTGAGTAAACAGGTACGCTTGTGTGGATTTAATAAATCCTCAAGGTAACATGTATTGCGAAATCTGGCAGACTGTTATGTTTTCACTTTGAATTTGCAAGCGAGTCTGTTCACCCTACCGCCTCAGAAAGAAGTCGCCGTATATCCTCTACTAAAAGGTTAATGAGCCCACACTGTGGCTATAATGATTTTTTAATACTAAATTATCCCAATTCAGTGTTAACTTCATGAAGTGTTCTATTATTTCGCGGAAATTTATTTTGTTTAAAGTTACCTTAAATGAGATGGCGAAATTCAGGGCAAGCTTTTTCTCTTATTTACCGCGTGTCTTATATACCGCACAGAGAGTGACGAGCTCAATAAAAGGAATCAACCAGTATAGTTCCCGTAACAAATTTGTTAATTAATGTGAAGTGTAACAGGAACACACACATTCATCCTCTCTGAAGACTTTTAAGCGAGCAATTCTGAAGCGAAAGAAAGAGTTCTTTGCAAGCCTTTAGTCCAAAATCAATGTTTTCGATCATGCGCACGAGCATTCGAAATGCTCATATTTTCTCCGCGTGTATGTAAAATTAAACCCTTTTCTTTGACTCACACTGACCGTACGTTACAGATGTCCTTGAAAATCCTATCTACGAAATTATTACAATCAATAATCATCAATATTATTATACTGATATATTCTGATGCGGTATTGTTTTTTCAATTTTTTACATTTTTCTAAGTCGACTTTATGTATGAGAGAGCCGTTCACGAGAAAATACGATAGAGCAGAAGCCAGGCGGGCAGGTGTCATGCCTGGGCTTGCAAAAAGCTGTGAAAAAATTATAGTAGGACATTCGCACTGTTCGGGGCAAAAAAAACTTTAGCTTTGCATTAAACAGTAATGAAAAGATAGAAGCATTAAATGATGTTCAATTTCGTCCACACATTTTCGCATAAGTTCCTAGTTCCGCTGAAGAATATCCCAGATTCCTCAACAAATTTGGATTAAATTATTTTATGCAGAAGACTTTCCTTCGACTAAATAATTGATCTTTTACATACAATCGTAAAAAAGTCCACATTGAAGTTTTCGTGATTGACTGAACGAAACAATGCAATAGAAAATCATTGCGACCTTTCTATTATTCGTCGAGAAATTGGAGGTAACATGTAAAAAGTTGTGTCTGGAAAGGGAAAAACCAATGCTCTCTTGATCAAATCCCATTTTCGCACAGAAAATCTCGACTTGAAGTACAACTAATCGAAGTTTCTAGGCCTGAAAATAATTTCCTGACGATACTCAATCAGTTTAATGCGTATTCACTGGACGGACATTTTTAGTCTAGGACTATAAATGCAAATTTATAAAACGAATATGAGATTTCGGAACACGCCACAATCTCCAATTCATTTTAAAAAAAAACAGAAAAGTGGACGTCCAAAATTCCGCGCACTCCTCGAGGCATTCAGCGTCCTTGAAACGAAGTGCGCTCTCCTACCTGCAAGTTTCCTGACCACGTCTGAAGCACGCTGATTAAAATTTTAAAAACACCTTCAGTCTTATTTATGACAGTGCATTAGCTACTGCTCTGCCCCATCAGAATTAGCTGCCGTTGAATAAATGAAAATGCCTGAGCAAGCTAAAGGGGATTCTAGCATTCAATGAGCGTACCGAAGTAATATTTCAAGAATAACGATTAGAAAAGATTCCTTGCGGTTATTGACGTGAATAATAGTTTGTTCGAGATATATAATTTTGAAATAATAATAAGATTGTAGCACGATGGGTCGCCTCTAAGCATACGTACAATTTAAGCCTACAGCTTTGATACAACTAAAGACATGATAAACGACCACGCCAAAATAACCGTTTTCCCGTAATTATTGAAGAAAATTATCGATATTTCGCAATGATGACTTCTTATTCTGGAGTTTAGAGCAATGCCACTCGTCCAGAGTTATACATGGTCTGAAGCACAGAGCTGCACGACAGATTACGACCCTAGATTAGAAATCCGCTACTTCTCTCCCCTCGAACACGAAACACACAAGTACATTGAAGGGTAATTACTACTTACCCTGGAACACTAAGCTTCATGACCAGACTACCCTATATTTAGGGCGACCGCTATTCGCTTGCCTTAGCAGCCCGACGACTGAGGAGAGCTCAAGTGCTCCAGGCACGCAATGGCCTTAAAAAGCCTTGAGGAAATCAGAGCGTCTGGTTTGTTTTTTAATCTCTTTGTTTTGAGGCAAACTGGGACGTCCGCCCCTTGTGATCCAGAAGGGAAGGTATTCTGCTCTCTATTTCAAGAGCGGGAGCTATTTATCACTCGCATGTCATTGAATGGAGAGGTATATTATTAGTCTCATGTATCAAAACAGGGATGAATGTTTTACTCTCATTCAAAATATAAATCCTCAGCCTTTCTTATTGTGTGTTTCATGGAGGAAGAACGAGATGTTCCCAACGTCTGTTGTTCAAAACACGAGCACAAGATCATTGATTGCCCAGAAATCGTAGTGTAGTAGCGCTTTAAGTTTGAACTATGTCACATAACTATATCAAACTATATAACCCAAGTAAATATATAAAAATACATACCTACTCCATTCGTAACTGAAATATTAATAACAGAATAATTTAGACTGTGTCGGTATTCATCAACTCTACGCAGGATAGAAACATTCGTCCACTTCATCTTATGAAAAGGTGAATGTCTCTTAGTATCTTCATTAATAAGGAGCTGATACTCGACTCTTCCGGGCCAAGCCCCGAGTTTCAAACGTTGTACTGGAAACATTAAATGCCTTCATTTTCCGTACAACGCATCCACTTGATTAATTATTGCAAACTTCATTGTTTAATATCAGACCATAGTAGAAACTCGTCTATTAAATTAATATATCGCTTGGTTATCTGAAGTTTTCTTTAAACGAGTATGAAAACCTGTCTACAAAATTTCAAGAAGAAGCCTTTACCCGTATCAGTAATCTTGGAGACAAAATTGATAGCCGTCAAGTATTCTTCAGACAACAATGGGCACGCTGATTTTAATTTCTAGAGACCACGCTTAGATTCTTGAGTCTGATTTGTCGACTACAATCACACATATGTCGTCGGTGACTTGTAATTCATGCTTTGAGTAAGAAATGTGTAAGAAAAACAGCTAAATTACGAGATGCAATGTAGCATCACATCACTATTGTCGCTGTTGAAAATTTCATTAAATCAGATCAGGGCAATAAATGTTTTTGTTCCCTTGCTTCGAATTAAGTACTTTTTTCAACTTTACATCTATGCTATTCTAGAACAAAAATAGCTGTCTAGATGTAGAATACACCATGAAATTGCGACACGGGATATAATGTAATAATGAGACATAGCAGCACATTAATTTTCTTTTTAAATGAAATATTTTTCTCAAAGTCAACTACATGAAACTGAATTTTTTCCCCATTTTGTTTTTTCAAGAGAGAAAAAAAATTCTTAGAATGAAATAGGGTTGCGAATAAAACTAATAAAACTTCGAAGAATTAAAAAAATTTCTCTTTTGCTTCAAATGAATAGTGACTTTGCTTCGAATGAACAGTTTTTACTCGTGAAAGCTAAGTTTCACTTTTGAGTGCATTTAATTTAAAGAGCCCCGTACCTCACCAGAAGAACGTCTCACCTGACAGGGTAATTACTGCAGTAATCGGGAGTTCCTCTCCAAGGGAAAAACGCTGGTCTGCTGTAGTCCCACTGAAGCAAAATTCTTTTTTTGAACGCAATTTGATACCTTGATTCAGTATGGAAAGGCAAAGGCACTTCTTTAACTTGAAAGTCGTCATAACTTATTGTAACTATATCTTCATTGTCAGTGTCATTGTCTTCTTCATCTTTTTTCATAGACGAATAATGCATCTGGAAAGTGTGAGATGTATTCGTACTTTCATCACTTGTGAGCAATGGTTCAGAGTTGAAGTGTTTTAAATTAGCGGGCTTCGCTGGGACATGTAACAAAGTTGAATTACTGTTGCTGCTAAGTTTTCTCCGATTTGGAGAAGCACTTCTTCTTAAAAAGTTCACTGAGTTGTAAACTATAGCACGCTGAAGGCCCTTCTTGTGGGAGTTTCTTTGCTCATGGTTTTTGGATGGAGCATTCAGTTTCATTGCCATTATCTTTTGATGCGATGAAATTTCGACGTTACTTTTCACACTTTGAATATGCACTGGAAACCTCTCTTTACGTTTCTTCTCGCTAGCGTTCTGAGTAAATTTCGTTTCATTTTCTGGGAACATTTCAGGACTGAGATTCGTTGTTCTTATTTCTGATTGGCGAGGAAATTTCACTTCTTTCCTCATAATTTCAAGACTTCGTTCTGTTTGAAAGTCATCTTCCTGTTCTCCTCTCGGCCCAGAAAGAATAAAGCCACGCCAGGATCGCTCAGCCTCTTTCCTTTTGTGTCTGGATCCTGTCGCCAGTTTCCTTAAGAAATAATTCGGACGAGAAGGGAACTTTCTTCTCGCTGTTATTTCTTCAATTTTGATAGGAGAATTTGCCCGAGCTGACTTCGGTGAATAACTGTAAAGAAAATATCCTTTAAATACATGCTGAAAAAATACCCTATTCTGGGTTCGTACACAAAGTTTCCCTAAAATGGAAGAGATTTGTATTTAGTTTGGTGGATTTCTAGCATTGAAAGAAACTGAAACAAAAATGATACACATTGCCACTCTCATTCTACATGGGATAACCATCACGTATGAATATTTCATAAACTTAAATCACTGCAACACTGATCACTGTCACAGGGGGTCAGTGATAGGCCTCATGAGGTAGGCGCTCTAGGGCATAGCAGTAGTATCTGGTAGCATTCAATAGTTCATATCTGATGGAATTCGGTGGCTATTTGGTCTTTATAGTCCAGAAATAGGAAGCCAATCGCAGAATTACTCTTACAAGGTTCTCGTTAAACATATAGCGACGACCTTGGATACCTTGGAGATGTTTCGGATTTCACCCCCGGACCACACTGGGGTGCCGCCGCTGTAACCTACGCACAATGCTTCATTTATTTTATTTTTAGACGCACTCTTCAAATCTTTAATGACATTCCTCAACCACCTCTACTCCATATACACAACCAAATAATGGACATCATTAAACTAACATTGCTTTCGCTTTCTCTACGCCTCATAACACCAGTAACTATGGAGATGCTGTTCATTCGTTCTTTCTGATACTTCGATGACGTCTGGATACAGGATTAACTCGGTTGTGAAACTAACGATTGGAAGGGGCATAGCTTGTCGATCTCCTTAGTTGCACAAGTTCTGCATCTGCGGTCAGGCCTGCGTCCCAGGCTTTCATAGAGGATGAACTATATTTAAAAAATTAAATTTTGCTTTTAAATAGTTCTGCCTATACATCATACTTAGCTCCTAATCTTGCGTCATTAAAGAAATGCTCCTAGCCTAATCCAAAAGACCATTTTTGTCTCAATCCAAGTGACGTTCTATCATGATGAAAAAATTATTCGACGCAAATTTTTATGTCTAAACGACTAACTGCAGGCAGTGTGCTTCTCAGTAACAACTTATCCCCTCATAAGTTGTCAGTTGTATCTTAATTTTGGATAAGCTCATTCGAAAAATGATGCAGAATTATTTCTGAGCTGCTTACATGAAAAAATGATGTACGCGCTGAAATCTTCTGACAATCTCGCTGGAGTCACATCTGGATGAAAGAAAGACTTGAAGCAAAAGAGACTTCTGTGTTTTTGTTCCTGAGATCCAGGTCCTGATTACTTGAAATTGTAAGGCCTCTACGAGGCTTATGGTCTCGGCGTTTGTGCTGACTCTCCAGCTCGGCTGGTAAAGACTGAACCCTCGTCAAACTGTTCACTGTGTGTTGCATAGAGTTTTTTTATCCATTTTCACTGTAACGGGTTATTACCTGAAAATCTTTACAATAGTAACGATGACTCTCTCATATTACCTTTGCTTTAATATCCACAGATAATATTTGTTGAATTACTCGAATATGGTTTAGTTTATTTTGGGAATTCGTTATTACCTATTTTTAGACGGAAATCTCATTTGAAATTGACTTGAGTATATTGAATGTGGCCCATACGTTTCGGTTGAACACAGGCTCTGTAGCCAACCGCATATTAAAATCAAACAGAAGTTTTTACTCAAGTTTGAGGTTATTCAGTGGAAAACATTCTGTTTCAGGATGTGAATATTGGGTAAAACTCTTTTAAAGACAAAAAATGTGCTTAGAAAATTTTCCTTCGTTTTAAAAAAGAGCCAAGAGCCATCAAAAGACACAGAATTTAAGTGTCCTGGTTAACCTACATATTTCTGTGTGGTACACAGAAAGTACCACACACTGAAGTGTAACGGTTTTTGTTTGAACACAACACCCATAGAATGAATGGCATTGCGCTGTTGCATAAAAGTCTTACGAAGGAGCTCACCTTGGCATTGTTGTGAAGTAGAACGCCGATGTTGACGGCAAGTCCGTATTGGGTATCCACACCTCATCAATCCAGCGACCCCCTCCAACTTTGTCAGGATCATTCGCGTATGTTTGCTGCGTGGTGAAAACTTCCTCTTGAGAAACTAAGCCTTGATGGGCAAGTCTGAATGACTTAGAGTGCTTTGAAAAATCAGAACCATCAACTTCTGATGAATTTTTACTATTAGCGGGAACATCATTTCGAATCCCGGAATATTTTTCACCCTGTACCACATTCCCACTTTTTCCGTGAGCCAACGACGTGTCGCTCGATGCAATCTTCTCAGATAGCTGACCTTCGGGCTCTGCAGGAGAAGAGTCGGTTTCGTCATAATCACTAACTTGCTTGGGGTACGCTCTTCCCTGGAGATAATCTTGCCCTAACTTCTGATTGTGAGGCAGCACGTGCCAGGCCTGGAGGCAACACTGAGATGGAGGCGAGGTGCTCAGCGCCTCAGCCGCCAGCTGCGCCTGGCGGTCCGGCTCATGGACCACTAGTGGCCCATCGTCATCTCCGCCCAGAATTTCCACTGGCACTAATTCTGCATCGCCAGACTCTGCTGCTGTCTGCTCTGCTCTGGGATGCATTTCTAAGTCGCCCGAGTATGAGATCTTCCTTAGTCGTTCTCGCGATAATGTTTTGGATTTCCGATTCTCAGATGAATCTGTTTTTGACTCATCAATTTTTGGATTCTCTGCGTGTGCACTGTTTAAATGGACGAGTTCGAGGAAGTATTGGTCAACATTACTGATGTGCTTCGTCTTTATTTCTTTTGGGACATCTTTTCTGAAGGTGAGCGGACGTCTAGGTGCAGATTTTGCCGAGTTCAAATTTAATAATGCATTAGCATGATCAATCATATTTTCTTTTTCCTCTCCATGTCTCTTATATTTTCTTAAAAGGAATTTCTTTTTATTCCTAGGAACAGTACGCGATTTGAGGGCTATATCTGATTTTTCATTTTTATTCCTGCTACTGAGTGTGAATTTAGTCTCTCTTCCCACTGTTTCTCCGGTAGGATTTTTCACTCGTATGCCCACAAACAAGTCGCTTTTGTGTTCTGGAATACTTGGAGAAGGGAACTCAGTTAAGCGAGAGGCACCGCTTGTTCGATTTGGGTGAATTTTATCCTCTCTTATAGCGACTCCTTTACTGTATTTTCGAATGTACCTGGCGTTTTCAACGCTCGGCACAAGATCCTGGGACTTGATGTTGAGCCGCACCCGGTGGGAGACGTCTATCTGTCCGTGGCGACCGACTGAACCTTGAGGAAAGTTTCGCGAAGTTACGAGTTTCTTCATTACAGCTCCTGCGTCTTCAGTAATGGCCTCCACTTTCTCTCGATTGCCGGGAAACGACGCAATGTCTGTTCTCGAAATATTGTCCATTATAAGATTGGTTTCTGGCAACACGAAACGTTCCAAGTCGCTGGAACTTGCGAATTGTCGTCGAGCGAGTTGGGTATTGTCATCAGGAAATGGTTTCCGTGTTCGTTCGCCTGCAGTCCTGTGAAGGTTTCGCGAATTTCCATTTTTGTTCGCTGTTGGCACACTCCGATGACTTCGAATTAATTTTAGAGCCTTCGATACGTAAAATTCTGAAATAGGAGTTTTCATCGACGCGTTCTGTAGATAATTGCGAAGTGTGTTCAATTTGCTTTGCGGATCATCATACAAAAGTATCTTTGATTTTTGAGCGTTTGAAGCCAGAACAGAAACACGTTTATTCATATCCCTTGAATTTTTCACAAACTTTAAACTGTCATTGGTTTCTGTACGCATTTTTCGAATGTTCGTTTCATTTTCCTTGAACCATTTCGCAAATTGCTGACTTGACTTCTTATTGATCACTTGTGATGAAACTTTCTTAACTTCTTTGTCACTTGTCAACGCGACATATGAACCAGATGCCCTAGCCGACACAGTTTTGATTCGATACTGAATTTCTGTGATATCGTTTCCTTCCACTTGTACGCCATACGAAGTAATGTTTTTTCCTCTGTTATCTCCACGCAACACGAACGTCTTTTGAAAAACTGACAATTGGGTAGAATTTTCGACTCCTCTCATCCACATGAAACTTGAGAAAATGAGGGATATGTACAAAATTAGAATGAACTTCTGCCTCCGACGTATGGCCACTGCATTGCGAACAACACAACGAATCATTGTTTTTCCGGAGCATGCCTAAGTTCCTTTTTGTTTCCGAGCTCTCACTCACCAGAACAGCTTGAAATGTCGTACCGAAAACCTTTTGCTTCTTTTCTGTTCGTCAACATGCGCTTGTCACGCGCCAGGTGCACATTCTGGTCCGAGGAAATTCTGTAAAGGTTCTCGAGAATTTCACTTGTCAAAGACAAGCCCTGAGTGTGCAAAAATGAACAGGAAAGGAAGTGTTTCAGAATTCTTTAATTTATCTTGCAAAACAGAGAGCACTTACATCCTCTGTAACTTACTAGACTAATCAAGACACGATTTGTGTTAAATACTTTTTAAACTGTTCTTTACTAAATAAGATTTACATAACTCGTAGAAATAAATGAAGAAATGCTGAAGTTAAATAGAAAGACAAATTAAGAACGAGATGAAGTACTGCGTAGCAGTTGGTAGGAACTCCATCAAAATAGTTGTCAAATTCATAAATTCACAAACTCACATTTCCTATTCATGACTTATGGAGCAGTAACTACTTCACTTTGCTTCACTTTGTATTTGACTGAGCAAGACGTGTTAAGAAATGTCCTCTAGTACAAGGTTAGGCCAGGACTGGTGATGCTAGGTCACCTAAGGCTAGTTAATTACCCATAGATCGGTCACTCATTGCGTTAATTTTCCTTGAGCCTGTTACCGTAAATTAGACGAGGTCGCATTATTTTGGTGAGGTAAGGTTTCGGTTGCTGAGGTCTTGTTACGTAAAACAATGTGCACGTCGTCCCCTACATTTAGCTAACGCAACCTGCATTTTAGGCATCTCAATTCGAGCCAGACATTACAAGGGCAATGCAGAGAGGGAGAGAGACAGAGAGAGAGAGAGAGGTGGCCAGCACGTCGCCAGGAGTGTGCAGGCCCAGTCAATAGCTCATATCGCAAGCCTTTGTGTCTTGAACGCGAGTCTCTTGACTTTTTACTGAACCATCATCGATCGCCGACCTTGCTAGTGGACGCAAATATTACATGAAGCTTTGCTGGTATTGGTCACGCCTTCTTAATATGCACCCTCCTGCAGTCATTTCCCTGGCGTAGTTCGCCAGTGAAGATACTGTGAAACTTAGTTGAGCCAAGCCATGCATTCGAGCTTAGGGTCTGAATCACGCTACTTGTTTGTCATTTGTCGCCTTGGTGACCTTGGGCTTGAGTGCGTGCGTCAGTGTGACAGTCGCAAGCTCCTGTACATGTTCCTTGATGAGTCAAATTGTCTCCTTAAATATCAAGGCTTGTACAGTCCGAACTGACGAGACTGTGAGAGCTTTAAACTGAGAAGCCTCTTCGTCTTCAGGTAATGAGCCCGTTCTTTGAAGCACGTCTCCCGTATAGAAGGAAACCTTTTAAAAGTGATTTTTTGCAATTTTCTATTCGTGTAACACCTCAAAAGTTCGTTGTCCATTCATCACTGAAATTCATTCGAAGTATAAAATATTTCAACTAAGCTCAAGTTTTCCCCTGCGTGAGCATGAATATTAAGATTGACGTATGAATTAAAAAATCATTCACTCTAGCGCTTTCGATCGTTCGCTGCTGAAACATTGAGCGAGTTGTTATGCCAGTTAAAGGCTAAAAATAAATATCCCGATGATTTTAGAATAGTTGCCTAAATCATGGATCACGTGGGCTTTAATTCGATAATTAAAATTCGATAAAGTGTTGCTATAGTTTTATAATATTCTATACTCATTTTCCTTCTAATTTTATTTCATTTCATTATTTATTATCTGCTTTTTTTAATTGCTTTTTCATCTGATATGTGTTTTTTGTGGTAGTAATTTCATCAAAGCAACCATAAATACTGTGTACCGGACAAACTAATGCGTTCATATGTATTCGTGCAATAACCATTGCTTGAATTGGAAGATAAATGTCATTAACATTCATTATTTTAAGAGCTGAATGGAAAATATACAGGGTCTTTAGGCAAAAGAGGTACGCAATTTCACATCCACCAGAAAGTGGCCAACTTAAACACTTTTGCTCCTGTGAAACTTTGCGAAAAAACGAATGGTTTTTGCTATATTACCTGTTTCATTTTCGAAAGGAAGAACTTTGAAAACAAAATTGACCACTAATAACTTATTTATTTATTTATTTCATAGAGATTTCTCAAACTTTTCACCACCCAAAGGGACGCTTTATGATACCTCTGACTTAAAGACGGCCATGATATTGTGGAAAAGGCCTGGCATTTCATAAATATCGCCAGAAGCCAATGCAATTCTTGCTACGAGATCTTCTTCGGATTCCACAGGTTTTAATTCAATAAGCCTTTTCATTTGTCCCCAAAAATCAATGAGCATCGATTTGGGTAGAGGAAACTTAAACAATTTCTGCAAAGTAGAAGTATAAATAAATTATTTCTGGGCAATTTATATTTCAAATTTTATTCTTTCATCTTTCAATCATTGAACATCTAACATCTCATATACCAATTTTTTCAGAAAATTTCATAGATACAAAAGCGCTTAGTTTTGCCACTTTCTAGTGGGTGTGAAATATGTACCTCTTTTTCCCTAACACCCTGTGTATTAGTTAGTTTGCCAATTTTTTAGCTCATGCTTGCATGTCTATTCCTTGTATTAGATAGTATTTTTCAGTGAAAAGTTCATTTTGTGTGATGACTGCATTTTTTGCGCTATGAGAGAGTTCGACTTCAGAATGTGCATCACGGGACCACATGTTTGTGGCAATGTTATGTCCTTGGTTTCAGTGTGCGCGAAATACAAAGCGTAGATGAGTGATGCGGTGTGACGTAATCATGAGCTATAAATTTCGCTGCCTGACGGCTGAGGACTTTGGTAAAAGCCCAAGAATATGCCCAACTCGGCCCGTTGTTGTCGCTTTTTTCTATTCTATTCCGTTCTGTCGTGTCACGCTATAAAAACTCACACATTATCCTTAGTGCCTATCCGTAGATGATTATTCCGTAAATATTTGTAATGTATTTGTAAATCATCAATAGAAAATTGTCATCCACTCTAATATAAACCATCATTCAGAGGATCATTGTCTACCAAAGAATGTGTGCGACAATGCTAATAACAGAAGGGCAACGCGATTACCGAATCTATTACATAAAAATAATCAGTCTTTTTGGAAGAAGGATTTCTATGAGAAGAGGAGAGAGATTATAGAAAGAAATATACAATTAAATTTTATCGTTTAAAATTCACGGCCACTGAAAATATTAACGATAAACTAAGACCAAGAATATTTACGCAGACATAGAAATAAGTCCTCAGTTGTCAAAACAACTCTGCTCATCATTTAAAAGACATTGCATTCAAAGCAAAATATCAACCAGCCATGTAAATGATCTTTTCTAATAAAGCAAGTTTGAACGTCTAAGTGATTTTAGCACTCATTTTATTAGCAAATAAAAAAGGTCAGTTACTGCCGGGACACCCTGTACGTATTGCATCGTACGTAAGCAATTACATTCAGCCCAACAACTGAGTTGAATTACTCATCGCAAATCTTTCTACTAAACTCTACCCAATAATTTTCCCCCTTTCAACTCCCTTCAAGAACTACTGATAAATTAATAAAACTCGATTTGTCAGAAGCCGTAATCTACAGAAATATTTGCAAACATACACTTTTTTATCATTATGCGGTTGTTGTGTTCAAACTGATAAGTAAAATTCTCAGGTTTAAAAGGAGTCCCACCGTATTAAAAACATTAAAATCGTTAAAACACGGACGTTTTGGTTCTTAAAAAATAATTCTTCAGTGACTGAAAAACAGCAGTTTTTTCAATAAAATACTACAGAAAAGCAAAAAACAGTACTCTAAAATGCACGCTATAAAAATATGAATACCTCGATCCCTCAATCATCTAACTTTATATAAATACATTTATTGCTCAATGGCTAGTTTCATAGGAGGACCTTATTCGTATATCTTTGGACGGAATTTGAAAACGCACAAAGGTTCTAAAATACAGAGGTCAACAATGGCATGGATAAAATTTAAAATTACAAAATTTATGCTTTTGAATGGAGGGTCTTTGTCTTAACAATGATTTCCAATAGGTGAACCAGTCGGTTTTCCGAGGTTTTGTCCTGTTCTCAGCAGCTGCAAAGTCATTGGGCAATGAAATTACGTTACAGAAAAGTGGCATGTACTAATGATAAATTTACTAACGTCCATGAGGTTGAGAAATTCATGTCGTTCACTTGAATAATTACTCCAGTTACTAATATTGAAGACTAGACTGCGTGGTCACATCACGCGCATGAGAAAATTCTTGCTTGTTAATTTGAAATTGCTTATATTTCCTTGGCATTGGTAAATCATCCTAGAAGAAGAGGAAATCATCCTAAATGTACTTAATCAGATTGTCATTCTTTTCTCATAAGAAGACTCTACATGTTACCCTTACGCAACTCATCCTCCAAGGAAGTATTTCACCGTATTTTTTGTTATCTATTTATCATGCATACATTAATTTAGTCGATGCATATCCCTTGGAATTTAATAACATCATTTCAAATAACGTCATGTCTCATGCTTAAGAAAAAAAGAGACAGGATTGAATACACGCACTTCTAGGACACAGTAATTTACTACAGGAGCCGTTGGGAAAGTTTTCCCAGATGAAATGGACGTAAGAATCCATGCTTCGGAGAGTGTCGCTTGCATGTCTTGAATCTTGAATACCTTGAAGTTGTTTGGGCCTCTATGCCCTGGCCACA
>VOMN01019203.1:0-41232 GCA_014899125.1 Orchestia grillus
ACTAAATGGTCCCTACTCTTTCGATGCGGTATAGCCCTCGGGGCCGGTGCATTGCGTCTAACCCCAATAATAATAATAGAAATCATTCAGTATACAGCGTGTTGGCAGGTTTTAAAAGTCATTGGAGAAAGAGTTGCTTGCAGTCGCATTAATTGGGAAACTGTATATACTATATACGATTAATACTTCCATGGAATAGATTTGACTTGGGGAAAAAATCTTACCACTACTGAATCTCATTTGATTTTCAAATGACTTACTACACCAAAGGGTAACGGTGATGTTGACAGATTATGGTCTCCAAAAATTGTTTCAATTCGCTCAGTTCGATAATCTTGAATAAAGATGTTAAAGGGTAATAAAAACTTTTGACTGTCACGGATGCAATTGTGGCTTGATATTAATATCTGCAGGGCAGCGGCAGGTAGCACGACTACCACCATGCACTGCGAGGCTCTACCCTATGGAGGAGGAATGAGATAGCCATGCCTTTGAGATGATAACGAGGCCATACTAAGTACAGCGCCTACGCTAAACTAGAAGCTAAAATAAATATAACAAATGTGCATAAATAAAATTGATCATTATTATTCTTCTTTCCAATAGAAACCAAAACATAAAGGTACACTACGTCACTACACCCAACATGAATTCAAGGAGAATTTCGATGGACAGAACAATGGCTAGTTACATAACGCAGGAGAGGAACGTCGGAAAAATCTGCTACACATCTATAGTTCCCGTCTACTATGACTACTATCACTTTCAATATCTGTGCCGAAGCTAAAAGACAAGGAGGGCCCGTCTTCCGAGTGCTTTGATTTCAATCCTTCGATGCTGGCTTGCAAGACTGAAGAAGAGGATCGGATGCGGTCCAGTAGCGACCTGCTGGACGCTGATTGGTCAGCTGGAATGCTGGCGTGTAGTCCGCGCAGCATCCCTTCAGCCTGCCCAAATATAATCACTGAAATTATATCATTCTCGGAACGATGCTTCATGACAAAATTAATACTCAAATTCACAGGCAAATATTGTAAGTTTTCTCACATGCGTCGCTTTGTAGAAACGTGGATACAACGGTTAATCATATGAGTACTCAAGTTCGGATCCAAGGTGCTCTCATTAATAGAGCGGCTCTCTAACGTGACATGGTAATTATCCTTTCAGATAGTATTATTCTCCAGTAAAATTTTCACAAAATCAGCTGAAAAACCTCAGCATCCTGTGGGATAATCGAAGCTACTCGTTTTGAATAAATTTTTTCATATTGAACCTAGAAACAAAGAGTGAAGTTCTATTCCTGTTGAAAAATTGAGTCCATTTTATCGTAGGCTTGATTTTAATTTAGTTATCAGACTCCTTTTAGCAGAACATAAGAACAATGAGAACTCTGGCACCCTAGTTTGTGGCAACTTGAAGGGCTGTTCAACCCACTGCAGTGTCGCGACCATACGAAGTGCCTCGGTGACAGGTGCATAACAACTAGATAGGCAGGAACTCGCTTGACGTAAAGGAACTCTGAACGTACATCTGGCGCGCGAGGGGTGACCCTTCAACATGACTTTAACTGCACGACAGCTGCGGTGTAAGCGAGGTCAACCTAGAGCGTTGCTCACTTGACAATACTTGTTAGCCTTCATTGCAAAGTCTAGTTCGCTCGATGGAATGTTAACTGTGGAACACATTTCACGAAAAATGTTTCTGACTTAATATATTTTACCGAATACCATAATAAAATATAACGTACAGAAAATCGTATTAAATAAACCAAAGGTTCAATTAGAATTGGTTTCTATTAAGAATTAAAAAGTACTATACCACGAAGACTTGTGCATAATTTTGTAGTTTAAAAAACCAAACTTCGAAACTTGAAGGAAGAGAGAGTCTGAGAAGTTATGACAAGGGCCTAAAATTTTCACGAGTGTTCAATTAATTTTTCGTAAGTTGTTGTTCTAAAGGATATTTTTTCACTAAACGTAGCAAGTTTGAAGCTATAAGGAGTACGCATATCTTCTTTGGTCCCCAAAACAGCGATACAACCCACTTTTAGTTTTCCTTGTTCAATATAGCACATATTTCATTGCCTACCTTCTTGACAAGGATAAACACATTGAGCGAGACTATTTCTCAAGAGAACTTTGGGAACTTCCCCTCAAAGTTCATTTACATACCTCCGCCATTCAATTCCCTTCCTGGCCTATCCATCCGTTGAAGGTTCTCTCACCTTTGATGTATTTCACATATGACCCAGCTCATTCTGTATGCTCTAATAAATTCCCCACTAAGCTAGGAAGCAATCTGTTCAAAACTTGCTAGTGTGCACAATGCACCTCAACCACGAGAGAAACTGCCGACAAACCCCACCATGGAATGAAGCCCTCCTTACCTTGTGTAAGAGAGATTCAGCTTCAGATATTCGACTCCTCCAATCTTCAGTCATTTTAACGTGCGATAACTCCTGTTCTTGGAGGAACTGAAGCATTGTGTCGCTGGGGATTTCTTTCCTGTCAAGTGAAAGAAATTTTATTTGGCGTAACATAATTTTAAATCGACCAGAGAAATGCTTCTATTTTCTGTAAACCGTAGGTCTAATTAAAACATAAATAAAAAATTCTCCTCGTTGAGAATTGAACCGGCAACTGTAAGATATGACGTCGGAGAATAGAACACTTCGCTCCAGAAGCCCGCGCAGTCTCGGCTAAAAATCTTACGTAAGAACTATTTTTCTCTCGAAATTACAAGTGCAAATACTGACGATTATGTTAATATTGCTATTATAATGATAATCAAATGACTGTAACCAATCTAGCATTATCACAAAGAAAATGACGAACAATTGTTGTTGATAAACCATCATTACATTTCCTTAGGTTAGACAAGTTCGTCTAAGCTCCCTAGCCACATGGAATACGACCTCAAGAGAACAGAAAAAATGGATCTTTTAGTGTGAACTTTAAAAAACGTGTAACCTATGCGCACGTGTGTTCCCACACAGGATTCTAAGCCAACAGCAAGTTAGGAAAGAAAAGGAAGAAAAGATAAAGAATAATCAGCAACGAAGACGTGATAATGGGAAAAATGAAATGCGCCTGAAAGATTGAAATAGCGAAACCCTAGCTGGAGCAGAACTAACTTTACGTGTGTTCCTTTGGGGACGCAAGTCCCCATTTCATAAGAGAGACAAACCTAACTAACCTAACCCTATTGCCTATGGCCTATGGCCTATCCTATACCCCTGAGGGGTACATTTTCTTTATCGACATTAAGTGAGAATACAGCAGAGTGGTCCATCTTGTATCCATCATTCAACAAGACGGTGGAATGAAAAGATTTTCACCTTCTCGAGTCGCTGAAAACCCCCATTCTAGAGGGTAATTTCAAATATCTGTTCTTTCCGGATGGTGCGATCGAAGGAGCGCAATAAAATGTACATAGCGAATCCCTCATGGAGAAGAGAAATTAGACTATTATTAGTTTAAAGCTTCTATCCATTTGACATGACTATTAAGTAAGGACTCTAGAGAACGGAAATCATGTACAAGGTGTTTCTCCACTCAAAGTTACCTGCACATAGAAACGGTAAGTTACGAATGAAAAGAAAGAAAAGACAAAGAAGAGATAGAGATGTGAAAATTATAAGAAGCAAATGGGCACAATGGATAAAAGTCCCGATGGCCCACCTATGGCTGAAGTAACCTAACAGTGCCCCTGGGGTCGCAAGTCCCCATAGCATACGACAGGCAAACCTCACCAACACAACCCTATTGCCTATGACCCTCCCTCGTCCGAAGGTGAAAAGACGTCTATAACTTGCCCGGAAATTGTCGGGGTTTTTTCAAAACACTAGTCGATTAAAACAATTCTCCAAAATTTGCAAGGACAAACCACAGGATAACAATGACAGTTTTATAGAAAAGTTCACTCATAAATTATGATTATAAAGATAATTGGAAAAAATTAAACGTTTTGATCGCTCTGCACAAATTACGAGCAACACCAGAAATCATGAAAAACTCATAATGAACATGAGGAATGTTCTTCTTTTAACCAATGATGGTGTGCGCCCAGTGCTGAATTAGACTAATTTTACTACAGCTTTTTGCTTTTAACCTATTTTTGATCACGCATCTCGCGAATTCATTCATGAAAAATTCACTTCATTCTTTAATTTTGGCATGATCGCTTATACGATATGCATTAAAAGTTATTATTTTCATATTTTTTCAATTTTAGTATACTACTAGGTTCAATGAGGAAATTCACGATGAAGTGTGCATCTGTGCGCCACAGAAATGAACGGCACATTTTCTGAAAAATTTTCCATTCGACGACATTTTGAATGTAGACACCAGGCTTGAGTGGCTTTGACATCAGGTCATGCATTGAAGTAAATTTCGTTTGGCAGTGGAGGTAACTTTATAGTACGTGAAATGGCATATAATATCACTTCCATTACAAGAGGCTCAGACTCAGTTTGCAAGTATTCTTTAGAAAGATATGCACACAGAAATTTATGTATTACATATTAGTCATCAAGAAAGCTAAAGGATATGTGACATACTAAATTTATGTAAAACAAATCAATCTCTAGGATGAAATTTATCCATATGAGTATAAAAGTGCCTCTAGAGATCTATTTAAAAATGAAAATAAATTGACGAGAGCTGTATGGTCTCAACGCTGAAGCTCAACCGGCTTGAAATTGAAGATAACAGAAAGCGCGTTGCGTCATTCAGATTTGATGACGTTATACTTAATAGTATAAAACTACTCGAAATATGGCCAAGCCTAACCAAGTCGACGAACTGCAAGCGATGCACGGACATTGCGGTAAAATCTTGGATCATTCATAACAATGTACCACAAAATATAACGCTAGCTCTTACTATAAAATGCATGATCAGTACTCGCACATAGATAGAACGATGAATGGCACAAACTTTGTACAAACACTTCAGTTTGCCAATAAATAAGACGTATGCAGTAAACCAACCTGTCAATTTATCAAATTGATCGTCTCCTAACTTTACAATCAAACGTCTCGGTTGACCCACTAACCTGACGATATCAGGATCAAGATGCATGAAACCACGAAGAGCAGCGTAATGTGGCTGCACTTTGACCATCTCCTCAAGCTTGGTAAGTCTCCAGAAGAGCAGAAAATTCGTCAGAAGCAGCAGAATGAGCAGGAGGGTCGTGAAGAGCGAGCGGCAGCGGGGCCATAGTCCCGGCTGCTCCTCCGCTTCGGGCGTGGCGCTGTGCCAGGCAGCCGCACTGAGAGCGGCGCTCCCGCTGCCTAGCGGTGCAGCGCGCGGCAGAGTCGCGCTGCGTATGGACGACGGGCCTGCAATCCAAGAAATGTCTCAAAATACAGTAATTTCGTTTCCACTTTTCATGTAGGGCATCAGCGTGATATATGCTAAGTTAAAAATAGTTGAAGGTGAAGTAAAGACTAGAGAAAGATAACCGCAGTTCACCCGTTCATCACAATTAATTAACAAGTCAGTGCAAATTTTTACAGATAAGTTCAAATGCACAATTAATACATACAGACGTCAGCAAAACAGCACACTAAGTTGAACTTAAGGAAAGGTTTGAACTGAAACTACATAATATTTATGGGCATCGGGTAGGAAATATGTGAAATGAAAAATGAAAATATAACATTGTGTGGGAAACACGCCATTCTGGTTCAAAAATGAACTACCTAAATAGAACATGCAATCAACATCGACTGAGAGTTTTTCATATGTCTTTCCACAGTAGTATCATATCGATAATCCCACAGCGGAAGAAGAAACTACTAATAAATCAGCAATAGGAAGCGATTCAGATAATTTAAACTCACGTTGGAAATAAAGTAGTGGAAATGATGGAAGAACACCATTCAAACGAACACATGACTTCACTAATAATGGTTCAAAGTTGATAAGATTTTTCCTAAAGTAACCTAATTGAACTGGAAGTCAGTGTATAGATAAAATTTCTCCTTAGGATTATTTTTCGAGAAGTAATTACAAAATACAGGATTTTGGAGTAAATTTTCATGGAAAGAACGATAGCAGACCCTACAAAAATTGCAATTTATAAAATTGATTAATATTAACATGTGTTCCCTTTAGATTGTACTGTAGTATATATACACAGCGATTATTCATAAAGTTAATTATATTTGTAAGCATTTCTGTAGGCATCGCTTCCCAGCATTCCTTAACGGCGCACCACAGCGAGTCCTTGTTTTCGAATAGTCTCCTACTGAAGTAAACCTGCTATGCTAATAAACCCCCGAGATTTTCGATGGGATTCAGATCAGGCGACTTCAGGAGCCAACTCAAAGTAGTAATATTGTGATTTCCGAGCCAATTGGTTTTCAGGTTTGCAATGTGAATTAAAACGTTATCTTTCAGGAACACCGCATTATTCTGGTGATGATCGGGCAAGAATGGAAGAAGATCCTTCCAAGACCTTTGTGTACTTCACTGCGTTCTGTTTTCTTTCCGTTTTCAGTAAACTCGTCCTGCCTTCGAGGGAAAATGCTCTCCAGATCATCAGAGATCCTCCTCCAAACGGCCGGTTACCGAAGACTTGTTCCTCATTTCTTTAATCGTGCCAGTAAAATTGAAAACCGGCAGGTCTATCCAAATTGATTTCTTTGATTGAAAAAATGATTTATGACCTCTCTTCGCCATTTCACCGCCCTATAAGCCGCACCCACTCCTCTTGATTTTACTTGAGTAATCACGGCAATGGTGGTGCTGACTTTTTCCTCTCACAACAAAGTTTTCTGATTAGTTACAAATTTGTCCCACTTTCCTGGGTGTTATGTTCAGATCTCAGGACGTTGGAAGGTTTCTGGAGCTTTTTCCTGTAGAAAAAGCTTCACGGAGCAGCGTTCGACGGATGGTCGGGGTTAGTTTAGGTGAAAGGTCTTTTTCTTGGATCTATATGATTCTAAATTTTGCAAATAGTTACATATAACTTTTCTAGGCCTATTAATCTTTCTGGAAATCGCCGAATAGGAACATCCTTCGCCACTTAAAGCTTGTAATTGACCTTGTTAATTTTCTGACTTTCTTCCCATTCTGATAAATTTCTTATATTTATATGTTATACGTCTCGAGAGTGCAATACAACTCTGCATAACACCGGTGGCAGTCTTGTTTTGATCTATTACTCCAGTGTCATAGGTGCAGTAATACAGAAAAAAATTTTGTAGGTTGTAAAGTAATTCCAATTTAAAATTTGTGTATACATTGACTTCCAGTTTAATAAGCTTTCTTCAATCAAAATTTCATCAACTTTTCGTCCTAATGAGTAAAGTTATGTGTTAATTTTTAGAGCCTTCTATCATCATTTTAACCGCTTTAATATTTCTGATAACATACCCCTCAGTAAAATGTATTTTTGTTAACCTAATTTCTCCTTGGAGAGTATTTTCATACAGTAAGAAAAGGCTATAACGCGTTATTGATGGCATTCTCATTCGACGTCGTTAGCACACAGCAATATAGTGGAAACAAAGGGGCGCGAGCCTGGAGCGCCAACAAATTTATAACATGCGGACTGGTACCGCCGAGGAACCCTAAAAACGTTTCGTGCAATGAGACTGAAACGAATCAAGTTTCAACGATTAAGAGTCACTCGTGCGTACGAGCTTACGTGGCAAGTGCCAGTAACATTCTACGCGATCAGTCAAAGCGCCCAACTGCGCTTTGACAATTAAATAACCCCCCCCAGGTACAACAATTAAATAACTCAATTAGCCGGGCCCAGAGACATGCCATGTTCTGCTCTGCTCAATGTAGGACCAAGATGTACGAGGGCGGAGTATTCGAGTTACGGGAATATGTTACTGTACTCGGCTGTCTCTACTTCAACCTTTTTTTAACCGGGAGAGAGGTTCATGGTATATTAATATTTACTTTCGTGAATTAATCACGCACGAACTTATGTTCGCGCAATGCAAATTTTCCAGGCTAGTTCAGAAGAAATTTTCTATTATGGAAAACCAGAGTGATCGTGCAACATGTAATATATCCTGAACCATTCATTAAAATTGAGTCCAACATGCAAGCATCGTACTCCCGATCTTGCTCTCGGTATCATCCTGAGCTTACAAAACAGAACTTACCGAGTAATCTGTTGACGAGTATATTATTGACAGGCAGCTTGACTTTTATCTTGTCCTTGACAACGCTGGTCCCCCCAGCACATGCCCCACCTCCCACCGCGGCCACGGGCAACGCGACTCCTGGTAGCGCCACCGTGGAGTCGCCCTCCAGCTTCACGGTTCCTCTACGGCGCCTCCGCCGAGTTCTCTGCCTCATGTTGGCGTGTTCTGTCACTTCCTGCTGCAGGGCGCTGTCTATTCCTTGCAAGAGTCCTTCCACGCCAGAGCACGAGTTCTTGTCGATCACACCTGAAAATATGTAAATACGAGTGACAATACTCTCAAGATTGTCTAACCATTTTGAGCACTAACACGGACACCTCGGTCTCGGCTTAAATATTGCTTCACATTAAACATTTAAATTTTCTCAGCTGTAGAACTATAGGGCCAGGGACTCTCTTGCAACGCCAGCACAGTTAATATTTTGAATCTGCGACTACGCTAACTGGATGCATAAATCAACAGAATAGATCATAGAAATTTTTAGACACTCCAAGCAACGCGTAAACAACACAGTTCAGTGTGAATCGATTTTAAGAACTATTTGTTCACGAAAAAAGGTTATCTGAAAAAATTCTAAAATGTAGAGCAGTCTTTCAAAAATATAAGGAATAAGAACGCAAATGCTTTCAATAGATTCACAGCAGCAACCTTACAGAATGAAGACAGGACACCTGAAAATGATTTCCGTAAATATTGAACCCATCTAACAAGTCCACAACACACTTAACACGAATGCGCAAAACTAAATTTTGAAAAAAATATATATATATATATATAAAGATATAGATATATATATGCGTTATATATATATATATATATATATATAACGCAGAGAAGGAAGTTCCTCCAACCTGAATGTCTAGTTAATTATTCCACTTCCCCCACAAGCCGCTCAGGATACCAAATCCAAAAGCCATAGGCACATGGGTTCTGACTTGAAAGCGAGAACAAGAGGATACACGTTGTAGTTTAATAGTGCACTCACACTACATATTAGGTATCCAAACTCGCTTGTAATATTAAGGTATTTTATTTTTTGCTCGATCGTAGACCGTGAAACCGTAGTCAACACTTAGGAGTAGGTATTCTTCTATCATCACGACTTTAGATCACTGTAATTATTTTAGAGTGAATAACAGATTTCACAAGCAGTGTGAACTAACTGCCAATATGAGTAGAAAGTTTAACATTTCAAACGTGTTTTTACACGAGGTTACTTTTTGAAAAAAGCCCCACACGTCCTTCTTATACTTGACCAGACTAAACAGCGGCCACAATAACCAGATCGTCTTGATATTAAGGTCTCACTTTTCATGAAGCCCCACATGCTCTTCTTATACTTGACGCTGGTGTAGACAGCGAGGCGCGTTTCAGTCGAGCTCTCCCTCGTGAGGCACCAGTGATTGGACACGAGGAAGGACTCCGCATAGGGGATGCCGGCGTTGGTGGCCTCTGCATCCACGCTGTAGTACTCGCCAGGAACGGTCAGCTCGGACATCACCTGGAGCATGGAATGAATGCTTCAAATACTGTGAGATCGACACCGCGTTATCAGACATGACCCACAGCATGACATAAATAGCACCAAATACTGAGAAATCAACATCACGAATTATCCGGTATAAAAGTTCTGTGGCGCTCTCCAAATATTTCCCGAAGTTGTAAGCTTTGCTCTGTGAAATTTTACACCCTTCATTTTTGTGTATTGATAAAACCTTTAGTTAATCGAAATTCAGTTCTATTTAGAAGATTAGGGAGTGGATAGATTTTTAAATATTCAATTTGAAAGTTTCGCTACTACAGCAATTCTCCACGAAAAATCTATAATTAAAAAAATCATGAACGTTGTTAAACTAGGATCACTATAAAATATTATTAGATACTAACATCAATTAAATGATCAACTAAAAAATATTGGTTACTACTTTACTCTCCATTACATCCAAATTTTCCTTTAGAATGAAGAAAATGAAAATCTTAAACGTGTTTTCCTTTCATATTACCTACATTATTTTACTCCTTCGTGCTACCAACATCATTTTGTACTTCCATAGCACCTACATTTTCTCACACTTCCATAGTACTTACATTTTTTCACACTTCCATAGTACTTACATTATTTCATACTTCCATAGCACCTACATTTTTAACTTATACGTAAAGTAGATGGAACATCTCGACATCACGAGAGCAAAAATTTGAAATTTAGTTTCAGAACGACAAATGTTTGATAGAAGAAATGAACCCCATAAAAAATACAGACGCAAATTGCGAACAATAAACATTAGGTGGATATCCGAGAAGAATGCTATGGAATAAGTTAGTTATTCTTGTACAGTACAGACCTGCGTGCTCTGTATCATAGACATATATTTCTTGCAATATTCACACCTGTATCACCTGTATTGAGCAGCTCTGTAATTCTTGTATTGAGTAGAGCTGAATTTACTACGTTACGCAAACCTGTATTTCCTGGTGTAATATTTTACTCAGAAGTGAAAGAAAAACTTGCTAGTTAGTTAAAGTGTGACACACACTTGAGCTGCGGGTGAATGTGAATTAATTAAAGTAGGGTGATGAGGTGTACGAGAGACGAAAATGTAAGCTGACTGAATATTACCATATTAGCTTAAGTGGACAGGTGTTGGAGCAATTTTAAATACTTTAAAGCAAGTGTGTTTGCATGTGGGGAGAGGGGATTGAAGATGATCTGATCCGTAGGTTGGAGAGAGGCAAGTGTGGGAAACGTTAAGAGGGGTGTTCCAATCCTGAAGTTAGAGTATGAAAGTTAAGAAGAATCTGTACACAAGTTTTGTGGTTCTATTGTATAGTGTGGAAACATGGGGACTGAGTGTGGAAGATAGGAGAAGCTTGAACGAGCTAGAGATGAGATGTTTGAGGGGCACGCTGTGTGTTTTGATGCTGTCTGAGTGAGGGACCAAGAAACTGTTATATGTCTCGGTTTCACTTTTGTTTCTTGGCGGATCCGTGAACCTTCGCTTCTCCATGCGAAAGGAAACAGTCCGGGCATTCGATTTGATATGTCCTGCAGACCTGTATTTCCTGTACTATGCAGACTTGTATTCCCTGTACAGCACAAGTAGTAGAAGTAGTTAAGGTACAGATTCCAGCGCTTCAGTGACTCAGACTACGTTGCACCGAAAGAGAAAAGACCATTTAGTATACACTATAGAAAACGGGGAATCTACGCACAAGGAGTCTTCCCACACAGGAACCCCGAGAGTAAAACAGCAAGTTAAGAAAGAGGAAGAAGAAAAGACAAATAGGGAAGGGGTGGCGTAGAAGACATAAAAACTAAAAAAAGTAAAGTGGCCACGAAAGACAGAGGTCTCGAGGGCCTTCTATTGCTGAGGCCACCTAACTGTGCCCGCCTGAACTCGCCAGTTCCTAGAGCATCCAAAGCATACGATAGAGAAACGTAACTAACCTAATCCTATAGCTTATTCTATTCCCACTGAGGGGTGTCGAGTAGAAACCTGTTTTATCCTGTACTATACAGACCTGTATTTTCTCTATGACACAAACTTTCATTTCCTGTAGTATACAGACTTATATTACCTGAACAATACAGACCAGTATTACCAGTACTATACAGACCATACCTATATTACTACAACCAAACGAACCAGTATTACTTCGAAAATACAGACCAGTTTTAATAGTACCATATAGACTTGCATTACTTGACTTGTACAAAACTGACCTCAATTAACAATAATATACTGACCTACGTAACTAATGCTACACAGACCTGTTGTACCTGAACGATAATGACTTGTAGAACCTGTACTACACAGTCTGTATAAGTTGTACTATACGGATCTGTATCACCTGAACAGTACAGACCTCCATCAGAGTGCCAGACAGCCCTGCAGTGGCTGCTCCAGACAAACCTGTATTTCCGTCACATGGGAGACTTTAGGCCCGAAGCTGTTGGTGGGGAGGGCTACGGTGTAGGTCACCTGACGCAGCCGCTGCTGGCCGTCGTCCTTGCTTTGCCAAGGACTCGCCACCACGTCTGCCAAGGTGTAAAAACCTTATAATAACCTGGCCACCACGTCTCGCAAAGTGAAATGAATTCAAGATACATGAAGTACTACTAAAAGTCTAAAACGTTTGCTTACCTACTAGACGTGAAATATTCAGTAATAAGGCTCAATTCATGTCTACGAACTGTTATAAAAGTCCCATGTTTCAAGAAAAAAATATGAGACACATTTCTGCTCTTCAGTGAATTTACCTTCACAACTCCTAATATAACTTAGCAACATTGACCTAATGGATCACGGGCGGTCTATAAATAAATTTAATCATTGCACCACGTAAATAGTTTACCTCAGTACACACCTCACGCATGACGTCCCTAGCAACATACGGTACGAAGCGCCGCTTTTTAAAAACCTCTGGAAATGGCTTCAAAGCTTGGAGCTTGTGTATCTTAGCAGTTAATAGAGGTATTTCTTTAATTGGTTTTTAAATAAATCAGTCTCTAGACAGGGAGGTCCGGGAGTGACAGTGGTATACATAACTCGTTTCCGCTATGTATGGCGCTCGGTACCTTATGATTCTTGAGGCCTCATTTGACCTGGACTATTGTTTACATTCTATTCTAATAAAACTCTTTCCGTAAAGCATATCCCGTTAGTTTTGTTGAACAGGGTCGATAACGGAGCGCCATAGATCTATTATCGAATATTTATTGACTATGTCACGACACTAAAGTTTAAGAAACACACAACTGGGCATCGTGTATTTTTCGTGTCGTTCGCGCCCTGAATACTGAGCTTGAATATACGTGACCAATTTCTTGCCCAACAGTAATTTTTCGAGGACCATCGGAAAATACCTACGGTCATAGATACGCTAATAAAATTTAATAAAACCACCCAGGATATATTTCGAAGAAAAAATGTGGAAAAATACGTAGAGACAGATTTCCTTTAAATTAAGAGGATAAACACGAACCAAACTCGCCCTTCGTTGATAACTGCGAGCACGGCGCTGCACGAGGACGTTGTACGTACGCTCATGGAAATCAACAAAGAACGCACCAGAAGCTGCAAAAAAAACGGGCCTACAGCTTCGAAAACAAGACTTCCAAGGGAGCACATGGACAGACTCGCGTCATCAGGGCTATTCCGCACAGGGCCCACCTGTAGGCTATTGCAGGCCAGTGACACTCAACACTGCACACTAGTAGGAGTCAGTCTCCCTCAAACACTTCTGAATAACGCATTTACTTCACACATAACACCGGCGCAAGGGCAGTCCAGACCTGTCGTCTTCCGCATAGCGTGAACCTCCAGCATCATTTTGGAGTTGGTGAAGAGAAGAGTGAAGAGCGAGTCAATAGGGATGCCATACACCGTATTGATGATCTCACGTCCCACGTGATGAGTCTTCTGGACCGGGCATACCACCACCTCCAGGGAGCCCAGGCCCGCTGCTGGTCAAATAATGTAATTTGAGTGATACCAGCACAGCTAGATCTGAGCGAACAGGATTCAGTAAAACAATACAAATACTTGAGATATTAAACCAACGTCCGTTATGGGGAAGGTAAATAAAGAAAATTTAAGAAGAAAAAGAAGAATAGGACAATTGGATCGTCTTCGCAATACTAAGAAAAAGTCTACAGCGGTAAAGTAGGGAAATTTTTCTGCCGCTACATAGGGAAAACATTTCTCGCAAAGTATTTGAGGAAATAAAGTAAACAATTTCCATGTAACTTTAAAAGTACTATGCGACGAAGACAAAGTCATTCATTTTTTTTAGGTAGATATTTAGGAGAACGGCAACACCCCATGACTCACAAGTTGTCTGAAGTTCAAATAAAAAACACAAAATGATATTGTGACGGACATCTTTCAAACATTTAACACATCATTAGCACTATTGAAAAGGTTAATTAATAGGGATGCCAGAGACCATTCCCCCAAAAATAAAACTATGCTTATCAAAGGTAGTACGATCCTTGATTAGCGTCCGCAAAATATCTATGAACCGGTCACGGTAACGAACTACAATATCGTAAATGGTAGATGGAGTTGGAGTAAATGGTATTAAGCCTAAACTCTTCACCGCCTACTTGTGACTTCATGTACTTCACTCAACGCACACAAACAAGCACTGAGAAACTATTCAAAGTTTTTTCATTTCAGTGACGCAAGCTTGATTTGTCGACGAGTTTCAATTCATCCATCACCACCAACCTATAAACACAAGTCAAGGGGAAGGGAGTTTGAAATGTTTATCCGTTAAATCGTTTTCATTCGCGCCGGGAAGTTTCTACGTGCAAAACACAGACCTCGCAACCAACAGACGTTCTCGGGACACGATGAAAGACGCGGCTGAACAAAGTTAGGATCATTTTTATCCGGGTACGATGCGAGTCATTTTAGCAAAACATGTCACAAAAGAACAACAAATTACGTTACAATTACGAAACGCCTTTCATCCTTGAACTCATATTATCAGAACTTCCCGGTAACAGGCCATTACAGCACCACGGTAAAACTACTTTGCATGCCGGTTCACCCTCATGTACAAGTGTGACCTCTTGAGCTCCTGCAGGGATTGACAAGCAAATTATGCCAGTTTCAACGTAATTTAAGCGGTATCAAGGCTCTTCCAAATAACAAGGGAAGCTCAGAAATAAAGCTGGATATACTCTATGGATAGGAAGTTTAAACTGAGGCATAATTGAGCAAAACTTCGGTTAGATTCATCTCGCTCTGTAGCAGCATAACTCCCATGATCAACAGAATTTGAAATAATTATGGGCCTAATTTCATATTTTTTGTTCATTTCATCAAAGCTTGATACCTTATTTACTAAAACCTGTGAACGTTTTCAAGAAAATTATAGCATGGGGACAACTCAAATCGGAATCGAAACACTACACGAGGTTACTTCTCAATTGTAAAATTTAAATTTCATAAATAAACTAAGGATAATACCTAAATGCGGGTAGTCGTTTTCCGTTAACGAAACCATGTGTGAATTTCAAGATTAAAACTTACAAACTATACAGTATCATCCTTACAAAACGATAACAAACTAAATGAATAAAAAAAATACATTCGAAGCTTCACAGAAGAAAAATAAAAAAACTTTTCAAGTATATGTTCTGTGTCATAAACTTCCACCTAATTTCAGTGCAGGTATTTGCTACATCAGCAATAGCAAGAATTAGAAGCCAACATCACACTCAACGGCAATGGGCTCATCCAAAATGACACGAAGGGCAACGTTAAGTGTGTTGTACATATCAATTCATTTCCTAAACAGGAAGGTTATAACACAGCTATAATAAAGAAGGCAATTCTTCAGGAACAAAAGTGGAACTTGAGCAGAATGGCAGGAGACTCACTGGACACTCTGGAAGACTGGTCGTCCGAGTCCAGGGAGTCCGAGTGCTCGATGTCGGGCACTGCATTTACTGTGGTAGATGACAAAGTCTTGATGGGAGAGGAATGTTTCGAGGAATGTTTGGAAGACAGTGCCTTGGCTTTGGCTGGGGAGACAGGCTTGCTGGGGGCGTGCGAGGAACAAACGGAGGGAGGACGGAGCTCTCCACTCGGAGACGAGGGGCGTACGTCCGCCCCCATCGCCAGGCCCGTCGTCGTCTTGTTATCGTCACCGTTGTTGTCCGAGCAAGGGGCGTCCTGCAGTCATACGAGAGGAATCAACCCTTAGAATAGAATATCGTGTACAATAAAATATGAACGGCCGTAAAGCATCTCCTTTGTGATTCATTACAATGACTTAAACGTTGTTCACAAGACAGGCCGTAGCCAAATGACCAGAGTCGCGCCAGGAAAATATGTCCCTAATTTTTATGGGCAATAGCCGACCATATCCAAAGAGGTCACAAGAAAAAAGTTTCATCAGCAGTGAAGATGAGCAGCTAGACAAAAATAGGAAATAAAAAACTTTGAAAACATCAATGCTCGCTTTACCACGTATATTTATTTATCATATTCTAAAGAAGCATGGGCTTGATATGTTCAAACTAAGCATTTTTTATATGGTTTCTTTTATTTCCCTATTGTTAGTCATGCATGAGAAGCATTTTGCATCAAATTTTCAAATAAAACATTCAGTTTCCTGCACATGCAAGTAAAAGTAAGCTTGAATAAATGAAAAAATAATTGTGATCTTTTACACTTCCAGACGATGCTGAAAGAAAGGTTGAAAGTTGAAATTAGATCAGCATTTCGTACCTCAAAAAAGTAAAAAAATACTCAAATTCAGACAACCATAATCGATACTACCCCTCTGCACGTCTACACGCATACTGACTAAATAAGATTTTAGTTATGATCGAATTGTAACACAGGAGGTATTTTTGGTTGACCCTGGGTTTAGAGCTAAGAACTGGCGCTGTACGGCACCCTAACAAAGATATGAGTAAGCTCAAGCAAAGCTGTCAGGACTACACTACCGCACGCCAGCCGTCTGAACACGTGACATTTCAGTTAAACTTTGAGCTATTTCAGTCGTGAGGCCGTCAAGCAGTTCCTACAGGGCGTCAGGGAGGATAAGTCTTTCGACGCTTGAAGACTGCAAGCGAGCAGCCAGGGCAAAGTATTCTATTTGGGGCCAATGCTAAAACCAGCCTTGCCAAGTTTGCAGCTACATCTGTCCTGGCCATCTGTGTTCTAGAAACCAACTCTCGAGGAATGAGAAACCGGTATTCTTTACAAAACTATCGAAACGGCATATTAAAACTTTTCAAGAATTCCGTTTGTAAATCCAGTTTTGCTATGAAGAATGAATGCTGCCAATAAAGTCATGCGGCAACCCAAGACAGTCCCCCATCAGCCACCACCCAAGTGTCCTCGGGAGCCACTGCGCTGCGGACGTCAGGAACCCCACGAGCGTCTTTGTATATTTACGACCTAGTTTTCTCAAATCACGCGTCGTGAATTTAGGGCACCATGTGGAACTCAAACGCTGAAAATTTGAGAATGTGATCGCGCAGATGTTTTGACAGTCTCAAAAAGAATTGCTTACAGATGGTTACTGTTCCAAATATTTTGAAAGCGCCAGAGCTAAACATTTTTTTATGAATTCAATATTTGTTAGGGAAAAACAACTGACATGGCAGTCGATTAATTTTTCCACACCTCAGGAAAACGCGGAAACACATTAAGAAACTTCCCCTTTGGAATGCTCTACGATCCACTCATCCAACATGGTGTGTAGCATGCCGTAAAATAAACAGGGCGAGGCAATTGGGGTTGCCGCGGAAGGAACGAGTCTACAGAGCACAGACTCAGAGCGAGCAGACACGCCACTTGGTGGTCATACCGCCTTCAGTTGACGGAACCAGCGCATGTCTGGGGCATTTAGGCCACGGTTAAACGCAGGGTGTGGCACGTAGCATGTGGTGTCAATAGAATATGCCCTAAATTGCAGCGCGAGAGTAGGAAACTCTATAGATTTTCAATATACTGGATAAGACTAAGAGCACCGAATCTATGATGAAGTTACGCTCAGCGGTAAGGTAATGAGACTCGAAAAAAGATCACCGAATAGTACTACAATCACAAAACATGAACGTTAATAACAAAAAATTGAACGAAGCCTCAAAGTGAAAAGAAGTGACTTAAGTCTACAGAAAGTTACGAAGGTAGGCATTCATAAGTAACATCCTATATCCTATAAAGCAGCAAAATTGCTTACTCCTAAATGTTCCTGCACAAACGCCTTGCATCCACTCAACAACACATGAAGAATGAAGAGAGTTGGAGGTTATTAGATATAAGGAGATAGCTCTCCCTGAGTCGCACGTTATGCAGGATACGCGAACGCAACGCGTTAACCCGACAGAGCAGTAACCAGAAGACACCGGCAAAGTAACTTCACTGGAAAATACAAGAATAACGTTTTAAAACTTTTTCGATTGAAGCTATGACGAATTCAGTTATATATAAAACGTGATTTCTCCACGAGCGTCCGGAGGGTGCGCACAAAGCTCTCGCTTACTTCTTGAGCCGAATACCGTGCTCATTGCCGGTAATAGAGGTAATGAAGAGAGAAAATCTCAATACACAAGTAGTGATTAGGTACACAAAAACAGAAGAAGAAAACTATACAGAATATTGCTTATGAAATAATTTTAAAAAAGAAACTTTTTTGAAATGATATACTTTTTTAAAGAGTTCGTTCGAAATTAAATACAAGGGCTGATCAACATAGTCCGTAAACATGTCTGATACTGTAATATTATCGACCACACAGAGAGCCAAAGTGATTGAGCTTCTCATACGTCGCTGCTTGTTCAGCAGTTCATAGACAGAAAGAATCTAGCTGCGGTGCTGCCTCCACCATATTCTCCAGACTTGGCACCTTGAAACTTATGGCTATTCCCAAAACCGAAAAGACGATGAAACGATAGCAAATTGACACCACTGAAGACATCAAATCGAACACGACAGATCGCTTGGAAGTTGTTGAGAAAAAGAACTTCCAAGCACCTTTACAACAGTAGCAGGAAAGGTGGAACAACTGTGTATGTGCGGGAGAGAAGTTTGAGCACAAACTAATGTTCGTAATTTTATTAATATTCATACACTTACCGAACTTTTCGATCAGCCCTCATATATGATATATGAAATCACTTCCTGTAAAACATTCCATCATGCATTCGAGTGATTCGAACAGTTTGAGGGCGGGTATTCTAGTCACCAAAGAAAACTGGGATGGATGCTTCCCGTGTGGACGGGTGTTAGTAAAAGTTAAAAAAACATGTCTCACTCATTGAAGTCTTAGTCGAACTTAAAGATTAATTTTGAAATTATCTTACCCTGAGAGGGAAAACTACAGCAACTTTTGCAGAGGCAGAGAGCCCCTTTATGGCAGGGAAAGTGTGTCGCCTATATTCTGGACGCCCAAGAGCCTTGACATGAGATAGGCAGATATCGTTTCCCTTCGCACCACAACTCACAACAGCACTGGAGCTACTCACTCTTTCATGACCAACACTCGATAAACAGAGATCCGATTTGTCGCCTCCAAGAACATCACACGAGATGCCTTTCATTTTTTTTGCGCAGTGCCCGATTTCAGATTTAGCGCCGTGATATTCAACGGGGATGGGCATTATTCTTTCACTTTTGGGTTTAGCTTTGCCATCATAACTTGGTGATGTGTTCTGCAACTCTCGGCTGGACTGGCAAACTTGAGATCCATCCGTTCGCGAGGGAAGGATAACATTTGGGAACAATACGTCAACTTGGTCAGCATGGAATATCTGCTCTTCGCTGTTGTACGAAGGTAGTTGATCTAGAGATGGGGTGCTGTTACATCTGTCATTTGGAGGAGCTAATATTTTGCTAAGCGTCTGCACGCGAGACTCAGCACTGCGGGAACGCGTTTCTGAGAAGCCCGGGGGATTCGCGACGAGTTTCGAGAGTTTTTTCCCAAAGAGATAGGGAGAATAGTCTGAGGAATGAAACTCAGCGCAACGAGGTAGCTTAAATTTGCCCCGATTAGGTGAGCGGAGATCTGAAGGTCGACGGGAGAATATAGGTAGAGATTTCAATTCCATGGCATGAGCCTTGAAGTCCTTATCGATTTTTGCAAATATATTTTTGGTAGTAAGTTTAGGAGAAGATGCAGGGGAGTTCCAAATTTCAGCATCCCAATCTTGTTTCGACAGTGAAACATTCCTAATGAATTTTACACGATCACCATCGATTTCACAGTTAACATCGCTCTCACATCGCTCACTTGTAGTAGGGATGCTTTGGGAAATAGGGGAAGTAACATTCAGCCTCGACGTAGAGCTGTTGATTCCAGGACCCTCAACTAAGGAGTAACAAGGTTCACCTGCTGTGCTACGGGAACTCGATTTCGAGGTTTTTTCTTCCTCAGAACTCGAAGTATCAGTCGAAGTACTAGAGATAGAAACATCTGCGTCGCTTTCGTCCAAGTTTGATTCCGAGCTCCTACATGAGTTGGATAACTCATTACTTGAAATTGTCAACACACTCTCAGAATCCGGATCAGAATCGCCAAGGTTTTTAACTAACGCGTATTCATAGGAACTCGTCAGGCTTCGTGAGTTAGCCGTAATTGCGTCCGAAGGAGAACAAATAGGCTCAGTTATTTCTCCAGTAGGTGATATGGAACGAACCATGGCATTCTTGCTTGCACAAGAGCGACATTCGCTTTGCGAAACGCGCTTTGCGGCATGTGATGAGACTCCTTCCAATGCACTAGCTTCTTCGGGCTGAAACTCGGCTGTTAGCGCAGCATTGTTCATTACGTCCGCCCTGCCTTCAAGACCGCCACTGTACTTCGAACTTACGCAAGGAGGGACGCCAGAATAGCCAGTGGCTTCGAAAGCAACTGCAAGTTCAGAACCACATGAAGACGGAGGTTGAGCATCTGTTGTGAAACAGTTAGAACTCGAAGGAGGAGCGTGAAAATCTACACCATACGAGTTCATAACACCAAGTGGAGCAGCGAGAGCATCGTTGGATTGTGCGCACTGCAAACATAAAGGGGAGAAAGCTTCGTCAGCTGTGCAGGGAATCTTACTAGAAGAATTTTGATTCATATTTTGAGCATCGACCACTCGTATTTCATGATCGTCGAGGCAGGCTTTGCTCAAATTTTTGTGTGGCATCGAGTCATCTTGAGACTCCGCCCTTCGTTCTGAGCTCTCATGCCCTCGGATCTCCATGGCTTCACCTACCGTCCATGCAGAACGACCGAGTTGTGAGTGAACGCGTGTTGCATGAAAGTTAAAAGTCTAGCCTATCATGACTGAGTAACTCAGAGTTCCTGAGCAAAGGTACGGTCTGAAAATCATGAAAATGGAATTAAACATAAGAAGAAGGCAAGGCAAATTGCTCAAATAAATTACTCTCCATGAGTAAACATGAACAAATTATGCTAATTTGCGACAAATTATTAAAATTATAGTAATATCTCAAGGCTTGAAACCCTTAGAAAATGGTGGGAGATATGTACACTTTGAAATATTAAACATGAACGAACATGGCGTGGTAATAAAACTTGTGAGTACAACAGCCATGATGCATCCTTTTGGGAGCATCTTGAAAAATAAAGGAATCTTTACCCTTGCTTATGATTAAAGAAACAACTATCACCATGAACTTGTTTTTATTTCACGTTGAGGTGAGCACCAAATACTAACAAGAAAATTTCGTCAGGGACCGAAGTAGCCAATCTGTGGAACTGTTTGTGCCCGCTCCCACATTTTGCAACACGCCCACAGCATCAACATTGGACGGAGGTTCAGGGAGCTGCGTTCTGCACGCAATATCGCAAGCTACACGCAATTTCTTCCAGCATAAACAGCGGCACTGCACAACCGGCACCTCTATGCGCTGCCAATTAACACCAAGCTTTACGAAGAACTATATCACAATGCATCGTCATGTAAAAAGTGCTACAGCGAGTAGAAAAATATTTGAAAAAGGCTTATTTCAGCGATGATAATCTAAAAGTTGAGCATTCGATTTCTTACGGTTTAAAATCTTACTTTAGGCTCGAGAATGTCCACAAAAAATGAATGAAGTGCGTCGTACGATTTATCGACCTATCCTTATTGAGAGTGAAACAGCATTCAGATTTGAGGAAGTTGGAATCGGATTTGGGAATAAATTTGCAAATATACACGAGTGTTCACTAATTATCGTAACGTGTTTATCCCACATCTCATAAAAAACATATCGGTATCACAAGCAGAAAAAACATGTAATCGCTAAACAGTTCATAATTGTAAATTAACACTACTTCTTCAATATGCTTCCTACTGGCGTCCATGACAAGCTGAAAACGCTTTGAAGACGACCTACATGAATCACGAATAAGTTCTTGAGGGGTTTTGGTCCATTCCTTTATAAATTTGACTTTCAGCGTTGACACACATTCACGATGCGTCGCTGAAACCTTACTCTCAAATATGGACTAGCAACAAATACGGAAAGGATTCAGGTTTGGTGATGAAGGGAACTATTTTTTAATCGAGATAAGTTCGGAACCTTGGCTGTCTGCCCCTTCTAAATTTTTTCGACTCCACGCGATGGTGCTGAGTGAAACAACAACCACCAGTGGAGTTTTTTGAAGTGGTTCACTGTCGAAGGCAAAAATGGCTTAACCCAAATCTCGCGCCAATAATCTTGTTGGTTAGTAAGACTCCCTGATCCCCAAAATACCAATGGACTTATTCCCAACTCAGAAACGGTAGCCCAGACCATCATGGATTTCGCCTCCTGGTCTTCCTCGAGTGCAAGTACTCCGTTAATTTTAAAGCTTTTGTTATTGTCTGTTATTGGCCAGTTTCATATGAATCTACAATTGCTTTTCTTCTATTCATGTCTATAGCAATTGCCAAGTATCACTTTCTGAAAATATTAGGAATAGTCGTTAATGTAAAATTATACGTAAAATTAAAAAATTATTCAAAACATATCGTTTTTATTCTATTCTAAAGTAAGAATAAATATTAAACACCCTGTCACCATGATGAACATTTTCAATACATTAGCTTGGTGTAAACGATCGAATCTTATATATCCAATTACAGTTTCAGAGCTGATTCGCGGCTGCGGTATCGCAGCCATCTGAAAATTGAAGAATCGAGAGGTCGAGTAAACAAACAGAAACAGCACTGAAGGCAAAATTAGATTGCTAAAAACGAAAAAATTAACCAAGGGGTAACGGTCTGACAGTTTGTTTGCGGCGGCTGTACAGCGGGCATCTAAAAATCTAAGAATCGCGAGGCCGAGCGAACAGAAACAGCGTCGAACGCCCTCCCACGCGGGTGGTCGCTAGGGGAACACGACGTCAGCACTGAGATCGGGTAAAGGCAAGAGAGCATGTTTACCTGACCAATTCTTCTCACGCGTGGCATCAGAGCTCAGTCACAAGTGCGTGGCATCAGAGCTCAGACCAGTTATAAAATGCAATGATGCTGGTCGACGTTAGCGAATGGTTTACAGAACTGTGGTTTCTATACTACCGCGAAGAACGAGACTGCGCGATGTTTTCTTGGACATAAGACAACGAAGAGTGATTTGTAGTGAAAAATTTTAGGAGATTAAATTTTGTCTACGAAAAAGATTTGAGATGAACAGATCACACCGCAAGCTGATCAGCAAAGGTAGAGGCGCCTCACTAACAAAAGTTGCACCATTTGGCACGCGTCCCAGGCTGCTGCGAGTGCCCTCGCACTCACCTATGAGAGTACGGTATTCAAGGTTAAATGAAAGAAAATTTGTACATGGTTAATAACTTGCAGCAGAGCGATCATGCACTTCTTTGATACTACTAAGTCAAAGAAATATTTAGTAACGTAACAAATTAAAATGGATAAATTCTCGCCCGAAGATGCAGTTTACGACGTTGAAGCACTTAAAGGAGTATGCTCAAAATGCTGAATTACATCACCAGGCCTCTAACCAAATGACATGCTCAGTCATCACAGATCCAAGCCTGATTCAATTCTTTTTCGATCTGAATGGAGAACGATTTACAAAAGCAACTCGTACGACAAAACCCCGTCTCAAAAGACAGGCCATTTCGTCAAGTCTGTGCCGTGTTCGCAACGAATTCTCTCCCGTTCACTTTGACATCGAACGCCAAGTGACAGATTTGGCGAAAACTAATGTTAGTCCGACGTTGAAAACAACGCACTGACAAAGGAGCTGACCTTGTCACTTCTTGTTCGCAAGAGTGACGCCGTGTTTCTCCTACCTCAATATGTAAATAAAAGGCTCAGCATGGGCTGCTCATTAAGGTCGATTGTTCTCTGTTTTTGCCACCAACAACAGGAAGTAAAACGACTCAGTTATCAAAATCAGCACTTACATAAAACCAACAGTGAAGTTTGCCACAAAATAAAAATAATATGGTCGTGCGAGTATTCCCCCTCTCACGAGCTGTTTGCCATTACCAACGGTTGTTGAAATTATCCCCTTTATCCTGTATATTTACCAATGCACACTTTGAAAAAAGACTACGGGGTCGTAACTAACTTTTGATAACCAAGAATTCTCGTCAGAAAGTATTCAAATTTGAATAGATGACTCAATTTTAATCAAAGAGATCAGTTAGCTGCACCTCGAGTGTCCCAGCAGCCTGGCGGATGTTTTATACTTCACTTTTCCAGTTATTTTAACATCGAGTTAAGGACTAAAACACACTTTTTTTAGTAAACTTGAAAAAAATAAAATCTCGGTGCACCGATTGGAATTGTGTACCGATTGGTATTGTGTACCGATTTCATTGCACTTAAGATGGCTGTCCAGCCTCTTACATCAATTATTCAATGAGCGCTTCAATAAAGCGGTGTAAACAACACAGGTACAACTCTAGCAGTATAAAATTTCCGTCATTTTCAGCCACCACAACATAATAGACCTCAAAATAGCTGAAACACTAGGCGAGACAACCCCTACATAAACGTAAATATGACACAGGTTTCAATATTCTGAAACTTCACGAACCTGAACATTTCGAACCGTTACTCATACAAGAGCCGCGCAAGCAGATAGCCTTCATTTTGATTGGTATCTATGATACCGTTAAACTGTACAACATTAACAACTTTCATTTTTGATATACTTGAAAAGTTTTACAGACCTGATGATGGCCAATGTTTTGGACCGAAACGTTGTCAAGAAATTTAATAAAGGGATGTTCAATATTTTAAGGCTTTACTCTCGGATAGTTTTACAAAAGTTGAGCGATGACTGTCTCAGTATCCTTAGGAAGGTGGAAAAATCTTTTAAACTGGACTGTAAAATCAATGCCGATGTATATTTTTTCGAAATAAAATCGTAAAAGGTCATTCAGGCTTAAGGCCGTGCGTGCCCCATATTTTACAGGGCAGTGCGACACCGAAGTTTTCAGCGATGACGACGCTGTGATTCTCAAACCTGGTCCCTCAAACGCAAGGTCGGAGTAACCGAGGAGCACCTCTTCGTGTGGCGCCAGAGGTCATCGACTCTCATCTTCAGCAGCAAATCTCAGAGGTGAAGGCGGGGCAAATCATAAGTAAATTGTCCGAGCTATAGGGGGCACAAATAACGTTCAACGAAGACTCACCAATGCTCTGTACAGACATCGGCTGTAGTAAGGGGAGGAGGGCGGAGAAAAGAAGAGGGAGGGAGCAGAAATGGTCACAGACCAGCAACTTCTTTACTTGAAAAATCGTTGAGATAGAATTGAATTACGATGTGCACGTTGAGAAATTTATTCACTTACAACATCTACGTAATGTTGTAGGATCCTAGCCATTGAAACCAAAGCAACACAAAGCAGCACGGCCACACAAAGCCGGCCACAGGAGAGATGAAAAGCATACATGCTTTTACTTGACCTTAATTATCCCCAAGAATTTAGATGCCTGCGCCACTTATCTACTGATAAAATGGTTCACAACTCGTTAGCCAAATGTTCTACCTACACCATGACCACATAAACTCTAGGATACGGTCATCTATCGCAGTGCAACTTCATGAATGTGGAAACGAGAGAACTAAGAAGCCTCTTCTTTAGAACTCCCACTAAAGCCCATCTTCTTAGTATTGGAGAAAGTATTAATCTGTAGTGATCACACACAGTTACTGTAATTCTTGCGATGAATCACAATAATTGAGATTAAGAAAAATAAGACGACAGAACTAATGAAAAATATTTCTTTTTCTTTCCAAGCTTTTTATTTTCACCGAAATCATCCTCAGGCAAAATACATCTAAAATTCAAATTATAACATAAGACATAAATACGAAAATATGTATACTGGATACGAGACAAGGAGATGAATTAAATAATAATAATAATGAAGCTCTTACTGCAAAATAAATCGGCAGAACTCAAGTGGTCATCCAAATTTGAGAACAATGAAGTGTAACTGTTTTCGGAGTCCTGGATTATTAAAAATAAAAATGGATTCTAGTATTCGCAAGGCACTAGAATCGCAGGAAACAGGTGCCTACCGATGTGGACAATTAATTACTACTCCAGAGCATGGTAAAATTCGGAACCGCGCACTGGAATGAGACCCCCCTATTCATGATGAGAACATCGAAATCGTAGATCCAGGTCATCCTTGCCAGAACTTGGACCTCCGGATACTAGAATCCATTTATACTTCAAATGTGAATCGACCACTCGAGTTCTGTCGATTCATTTTGCGCTAGGTGCTTTATTTTATTTTTATTGTTTAAGTTATCTTCTTGTCCCGTATTCAGTATACAAATTTTCGCATATGTCCTTTGATGAATTTTGAATCTTATGATGTATTTTGCCTGCGAATGATTTTGGTAAAAATAGAGAGCTTGGAAAGAAAAAGAAATGTTTTACATCAGTTCTCTGGTCTCATTTTTCTAAATGAAAGTCCGTTCCCAAAAGGAAAATCAATCTCAGAAATATTTGAGATTATTTACGCTAAAGCGCAAACCTCTTCAATTACTTTCGTTAGTTGCATGATCTACCGCGAACGTCATTTACCGCACAGAAATGAAGTTCAAACACAATTATGAAACGTAATCGTGTTGGTAGACATAAATGCGTGATCGAAATGTACTGTAAGTCACATTAACTTCAAGCTATAAAAAGTAATCGACAACTGCTACCATCCAGAAGACACGATCTTCTTTGTTTTAAAAAGGCATACAAATTCAATATTTTAGCCCCTTTACTACGTTTCATCTACAATCCACGACAAAGCGAATATTAATATGCAATTTTCAAAAGAAGTGTACCAAAATATTACGCATGACTTGGAAGTATTTCTACGCTCTACCAGGCTTTCTAAAGTGAATTCATAACACCACATGAACAAGGTGCAAATTCAATCGAGCAAATGCCTCATACAAATAAAAGCACTAAAATTCAGCCATACTTTAAGGAATGTATTGCATGTTAGAAAGCTCGAGGAATACCAACAAAGCAGAGTGGTACAAACACTGGAGCAGTTGCGCCCAGCAGGCAATGCGACACAAACGCAGCACAGGCACAGTTAGCCCCTATAACTAAACGGTAAAAAGGCCACTTGCCGCTACGACCATTATCATCATTATAAATTAGTTTAAAGTTCCCTAGCCACACCAAAGGCGATATCAAGAGAGCGAAAAGAAGGGATCATTTAGTATCGACCGAAGAAAGTGTAAAATCTATGCACAGGTGTGTTCCCACACCGGATTCCCTACGAATAGAAAAAACAAGTAAAGAACGAAGAGGAAAAAAACAAAGAAGAGATAACTGAGAAGGTATTAAAATAGCTGAGGTAACCTAACGAGCCGCCCTGAAATTCCAAAATTGCATACCCCTTCATTGAAGAAGTTATCATTTGAGAGGTGTTCAAGAAACCGCGTAAAATAACTGAAGAACTGGTATAAAAACGACAATCGGCCAAGGAAAAAGCCGTAAATTACTCACTGGTACCAAACTTAAGTCTCCATGAAATTATTTCTTTATCCGGAGAGAACTTCAGGAACGCTAATGAATGTGGCACATGAGAGGTGTACGCAATCTTTGGAAACTCATTATTTTCGATATAAATGCAAAGAATCAAATTAAATTAATTGAGAAAATTGCTAAGCCTTACTGCAACAATATTAAATGAACTTAATTACACAAAATTAAAGTGACTCGCATGAATAGACATAAATAGACTAATTTGGATGAAAGCACCAAACCCTTACCAACGAAAATATTTTGGCAATAAGAAGGCTTCATTCAGCGTTGCCAGAAAAACTAGCTGCAGCTTCATGTATGCGAAACCACGCAATGCGACTGCATTCAGCTTCTCACGAGAAACTAGAAGCATAGCAGATGGTTTTGAAATCTATATAATCGGTAAAAGTCAACGTAAATGCAGCATGAGAGACATGAGAAAACAGCGCTGAATGACCATGCATGAATACAAACAACAAAGAGGTCTCGGGAGAACATAACTAAACATAAAACTTGACACAATTTTGTTTAATTAACGCAAGACGAAGCAGACGCGTACACGGCCGATGCGCGACTCAGAACCTTTATTCGCAGTTGTGAACGGGACCGAACTAACTCCTGCTGTGGAGGGACCTCATCGCCCTACAGAGGGAGGCCCTGTGCTAAATACAGGGCCCCACACACCGCCCTGGACCCCTACACACGCCACGTAAATAATGGGCACCCAAAACGAAGTAAAAATAACTCAGTGACAAGTACACTGCGGTTCATACATAATATTTGTATTATCAATTGTCTCTGTAAACTGAAAAAAGGGTTAAGTAAAGCAAAGACGAGGTGAAGAATTTGGGCTATGCAACTGTAACTCGAACATGAGTCACAGAGATGGAGTAGGTGAAAATTCAGTCAAACTGGAATATCACACCTGCGAACTCAAGTTCATTTGTTCATTTCGTCTAGCAAAGACTAGACGAAACATTTACTGTTCAATTGTTATATTGCACCAAATAAAGTCCTCGTTCTTATCATTTTTTAACCAAGGCACTTATGTGGAAGAGTGCTGCACGGTTTCAATGAAGGGGAATAAAATTTGACCACAGCTGCTCGAACTCGACCCATACCCCGGACCGCCGAGGCGAGCGCAACCCACCTACAGCGCCGGACTGCCTGCAACTGAGCTAGGAGACCCTCAAGAGATGATACAGAGGTGGGTGCCCACTACCCATTGCAGAGAGGATGGGCGGGTTGTTTGGCGTGGAGGGAGTACTACTCAAGGTGAAAAGCGAGGGGAGTCAATGAATGTACGAGGGTATGCCAATGAAAGGCTGCACAACGGTTGAGTGTCTGCACAGGAACTGGCGTCTAGGTATTAATTGGTGTCGGAGCCAGGTAGAGAGTACAGACTAACTCATTGCGTGTTCACAATTAGAAAAAATGATTACACAATCGCGCATGGTATGACCCAAATACGATGCTCGTATTCTTCCACGCAAGTTTGATTCGAATAAATTTGACGAGTTCATTAAGAGAAATATATCAACACAGATGTATCACGAAAGATAGAGTGCACATGGAAGATCAGCTTACGACATAGCAAGTTTAAAGCCATTACTAGCACTAACGTGGTGGTTACATTTACAGGCAATGAATACTAAAGTCGTGTCACCAGAGTGAATAGACTCGACTTGAGAAAAGTCAATGGTACTGACACGATATAAACTTTCTCCTCCAAAAATTTATGATTCCAGAAACATTAAAAATACAAGGAAAATTGGATAAGTCCATTACGGATATGTCGTAATAAAAAATAATTCGAACACGTCCTCATTTTATATTAAGTTCGCATCGCACCAGTCAAGAAAGAACAGAAATTTATTTTCATCTCGTATTGTAACAATGGGATGAAGTTGAGAGGGTTTTAGAGCGACATGGAGGACAGCCCGATGAAAAACACAACCATGAACTATGTATACCTCGTTTCTGAGTTACTAAGCCGCACCCTCTAAAAAGAAGAACCGTCTTTATGGGTGTAGTAGACGGTTGCTACGAGGAGAGCAAACTGTTTGCTGGATGTTCTAATGATCCGAAAATAGAGTCAGAGAGAAGTCGGTCGACCACTTCGGGCCGGGTCTGTAGCTACAAGAAACGCATCCACATGAATCAACATCTTGCGAGTAACGTGTGGGTCTCGAGTGCACACAATTCACTCGTGCTCATGTACGTCTGTGGATGATCCGCAGCGCTGACAGTCTAACATATACTGAATCCATTCATCATACAGTTTGTCGACACTAAAAAAGAACCTGTATCTTCTAAATATACGCTGCAGCCCATCACACAGTACAGCTACAAGACTGGTCTCCTAAAAGGTTACGGTTAATCCAGTGCTTTTGAAAACTTCAAACCTCAAGGGGATAACGATAATGCTCCGAATGAAGTTAAAATCAACAGACAACCGCAGCATTGGTCAACAGGCCGCGAAACCACCAATTGCATCAGCTCTAATGTTGCACGATGGAGGAAACAGTATTAGTAGCTGCAAGGATAGCAGTGCTTCAGTAAATCTATCTGGTACCGAAAGAGTAGGGACCATTTAGTATGGCCTTTGGAGAATGGGGAATGCATGCACAATATGTGTTCCTATACAGGATCCCCTGTGCATAGAAACAGCAAGTTAAGAAGACATAAAATGAAAAGATGAAGAATAATTAGCTAAAAAGCCAAGAAAATGAAAGAAGAAAAGTGGACATGAAAGATAGGAGTCTCGAAGCCCAGCTATAGCTGAAGTAATTTAACAGTGCCCTCTGGGAACGCCAGTCCCCATAGCATAGGGTAGACAAGCCTGATTAATCTAACCCTATTGCCTATGGCCTAGCCTGTGCCCCCTGAAAAGTTACAGTAACTGAACTACAACGGCACAATGTTGGGTTAAATAAAAAAATCTATGGTAATGAGTAGCACTCACGAAACAAAACTCGTACATATAACGAAACCCTTCGACACAAGTTTGTCATTACTCCTCAAACAGTAAATGTTAATTGACAAGTAACATGTCTTTTACATATACATCGACTTCCACGCAACTAAGCCAAAACTTTTTTAAAGTTTCATTCGTTCACTGATTAGTCGAGGTTACAACTTTACTCATCAAATTTCACATGAGGCTATTTGATTTTGCCATCGGAATTTACTTCCTCGTTCTAAAACCTATCTCGACAGCGTCAAATTTTGAAAGTGACAACAGGCAAATATTTAGACGGCCAAAAAATGACATTATCTCAAATACATTTCAGGATGTTAAAAATTTTCCCCTTTATTCCTCTCCCCACAGTGTCCAATTTCCACGAGACACAGGGTTAAGCTCACAGCATAAAATAAGCCATTATTGTAAGATTAATTATCGTGAGCTGAAACACTATGTACTTTGAGTATAACACACTAAGCGGCAGGCGAAGTTTTAATTTTTAACGCGGTAATTAATGTATTAGCGGAGACGATCGAACGGTGCCACACTTAGGTTCTCACGTGCAGGACCAAATTGAAACAGCAAATTTTGTATTTCTCTACGTCGGTTGATTGTCCGCGGTCAAAGTTTAGATGTATCTATAGTAGGAGCAGCAAGAGCACCCGGACACATTGAAACACTGCGCAAAACAAGAGAATTTTTTAAAATGGAAACAGTATCAAAACCGTTTGAAATCTGCCCAGAACGCCAACCAAGTAGGAAGCATTAGAGGGTCGAGCAAAGAAGTTCTACTCAGCATACGCAGCAGCAAACATTTTCTGATCCATTGTTGACTGCAGTAAAGTTTCGTAATAAAACAGACAAGACAGATAAATTGGTACCATATCAAAACCTAAATTCACAACGGAACCGAGTAAGGAAGAATAGTAGTCGTTATATCCAACACGCGAAACGCAAACCCGTTTTTAACAGAATTCAAAAGTCTAATGAATACGAGAACTAATTTCTTTTCCACTATTTAAACTGTACATAAATTATGTGGTGAAACACAACATAGCTATAAATATTTATTTTAGATAACAAAACAAAACTAAAGCATGCATTAGCAATACCGTATGAGTAGATAGTTCAACTTTCACCACAGCAAACTAAAGAAGTACACTTAAAACCACAAGGGTTCCAAAATCGATCATAATAGACATAAGCCAGCGTCGTTGATGTGATCGCTATGAGGCAACACCACGGTCAGAATATCGATGTTGATCCAGAATATGGGTTCATGACAAGTACTGCAGCGAGTCATATTCTGGCATTCTACACACGATATCCTGATTCTTCAACACCAGGGTGAGGGATGTGCTTTTTAAGAGCACGTGTAGGGCGTGATGACAGAGAACAAGGCAGCAAGCACAACAAGAGACACAAGACGAAGGAGACTGGGGGCAGTTAGACACTCCTGCACCTGGTGGAGCGCCCGCTGTTTGCTCAGGTGGGGAGGCCGCACAGGTGTGTTGAGGAGTATCTCCCCTGCACCACGACCGTATTGTCACAGCCATCTCTACAGTGCGATTAGGGTGCTAATGACTAATGCTGCGCGCATCAGAGCGTGAAACAAAGAGCACACGTGCAACCGCGCTAGCATTTAAATCGCATCGCGAGTGGAGACGTGAGAAGTGCCCATTAAAAAATTTGAAAAATAACTTCCATTTCTCAACCAATACAAAACTGTTCTGTTTCGATCAAGATTACGGCTAAATTTAGTTCATTTTTACCACCTTGCCCGAACATGACAAGAGTACACAGGGGTGTAAGAAAGACCTCGTACTGAAGTAACGCCGCGTGAGACCGGACCAACACAACCTTAGAGTTGCCGAAATAGATGTAGTGAAAAGAACGATAATTCTTCCCGGCAGATTCCTACAACTGGTAAAAAATGCGCGCTCGGGTGCGCATGGTAGGCTACCATACGCGAAGTTCTATACCAAAGTCCATAGAAGTGGACTTGAAACACACCGTTTCAATTACACAAGTCGCGTCGTTCCTCAACATCACGCTCTAAATTAGCAAATGCGTAAAGAATAGTTGTAGAGGTAGTGGAAGCAGCGCTTCAGTAACTCAGTCTATCTCGCACCGAAAGAGTAGGGACCATTTAGTATGGACTTAGGAGAACGGGGATTCTATGCACAGGGTGTGTTCCCACACAAGATCCCCTGCGCATAGAAACAGCAAGTTAAGAAGGAAGAGCAAGAAAAGACAAATAAGAAATAGCGAAGAAGGAATGAAAACGGAAGGAAGCAAAGTGGGCACGAAAGACAGAAGTCCCGAAGGCCTATCTAAAGCTGAGGTACCCTAGCAGTACTCCCCTGGGGGCGCTAGTCCCCATAGCATAGGATAGGCAAACCTAACTAACCTACCTCTATTGCCTATGGCCTATCCTATGCCCCCTGAGGGGGCGTAAAGAATACAAATCTGACCTCCTTCAAGAAAGTTATAATTCAGGGAACGTGCTGATGGTGCTCGGGAATAATAATAATTAAAAACAAATATCGGCGTAAATATACAGAAATGCTTATTACTTCAAAATTAAATTTGAGTGTTTTTTTATGAGGCACATTTTTTACAGTCAATTTTACAGAAGCATTCGGGACTAGAAAATTGGCCAAACGAAAGCTGATCCAAAAAAAAGTATATAATTACGACCGTGATCGGATCTCAACCCCTTAACGAAATATCCCGAGATATCTCGTTGCCGCGGTCGTTGCATTCACACGGTCACTGCCGGTTACACAGCCCGTGTGAATGCACCGTCGACCTTCTCGCGATAATTCGTTATGGTATTTACTAAGTTCTAATGCAACCATCACATTCAGTTATCATTAAGTCAAGACTTAGCATAAGCTGCAACGTAAAAAGAAAAATGGCAGAACAGAAAGTTTCGACACGATAAAAGAACCTACGCAATGAAAGCAAGAATCGCCACATTGGAAATGTTCGTCAAAATAAAAGTGGACATAAACTGATCATTTTGGTCCTCTCGTCAGAAGACGTACTTAAAAAAAATATTTTGACATATTTCCGCAATCCTCTTGCAAGACGAAACAAATCGTACAATATTTGGAAATGATCGATTTAAGACCAGAGTAATCCTGGTCATAAAAATCCCAAGACCAGTTCGCATCGCCAATAAAGAACAGAACATGAACAAAGAGTTACGTCTGACAGGCTGCGCTGGCGGCACTCAGGCAAGCTTTGCTACTCTATTATAGGTGCATGAAGTATAACAATGATGATATAAATTATCATGATCCCAGTATTAGAGCCTGTCATTTTCGAGGAACAGATGGTTGTCCGAATCGACAAGTAACCAAACTACGACGGAAACGTAAGGCGAAACGTCGGCGATAAAGTTCTTTACATAAAATATGCTCCATCAAACCAATAGATGTCATTCCACTAGAGGGTGCCGTCCTACATATAAAAAACAATTTGCACACAAAAGTCAGATTAATTCAGAATGAACTTAGCTCAATTGTGATGACGCCAAATTTCAGCCAAGAACATTTACACAGAATTAAGTGCGAGTACAAAAGGCACTTCGGCTCATTCAATTGAGGTGCTCCGCCCGTTGTGCACAAACTACGCTCCGTTGTACATGAAGTGCCTTCCCTATTGCATGGAAAACATTTCATTTCACACTCTAACTCTCGGCTTTGTAAATTGAAAATATTGTTTTATCAAAGATACTCTCCGCTCAAAAGTTACTTCTATACCCGAAAACATTCCTGCTGCATGCAAAATTTGTTTCTCACTTTCATAAACGTTCTGTTTCAAGACAGAGATGCATAATTCTTAACGCCTTCACTCCAATAATGCTGTGCCACTGAGAAAATATGACCCCACGTAGAAGCTATGGTTAGCGAAGCTGCCAACTCGTCACTCCGTAATCTGCTCTGTCGTAAACGATCGAGTCACTCGGATCTCTGGTGAACGGAAACACGGGTCTGGAGCGTGTGGGTCATGCCAGACTTCACTGCGTCGTCGAGTTCGGTACACTCAATCTAATCACTTTCATACGCGTTATAGGTTTGTTTCAACAAAAATACGACCTACCAGAAGAATTATTTTCCTATAAGCATGGCTCGTTTTGCGCCCTATTATAATTGTGTCAACAGAAATTACGTATAACATGAAAAAAGAAAAGGATGACGCATTGATCTTGTTAGACAGAGGTGAACAATTGGATCGCGGCTAACGTCAAATTCATATCACTAATATGAACTGAATCAAAAACTATTAACTAATATTTTGCTACAATTGGTAAGATATTCAAACCTAGGTTTTCGTAAGCTCTATAGTCTACGAGCACTTCGCTGCTCGACTTTTTTCGTTGAAATTTCCTCACATTTTTACACGTCCATTCCATTTGCGTGAGACTTTTTCCACCGGTGTTATCCCGAAAACCGCGTTTTTTTCTCACGTTTTAATTCAGTTGGTATGCGAGGGGAACAGGTGTACACTCTAAAGGTGTCGCACAGAAGGGTTAACATATTTTAAGCGCTAAGTGAGAATTTAGTAAGGACTATGATTTGTTTCTCATACTCAAGTAAAAATTAACTTATTTGTTGAATAGTTTTACGGTATTTGGTACCATACTTCATAGCACGATTTGTAATAAATACTTTTTGAACAATTATAGCACGGTAACATTTTTTTGCAACATCGTTTAGATGCACTAACAGTTGTGCAACTTACACAGAAAATATCATGGTCGACAGCCGCAGCAAACTTTACATATGAACAAAAGCTTCACTTACCCAAATCATCAGCCGCGTTTCTACCTACCCAGTGACATTGACTTTTATCGTAAAGCTAGAGTTAACAAGATTATTTATTTGCTCAATTCGACAAATTAACAAACACGCAGAGAGTCCACGAAACAACGCGCAAAACAATAAACATTAAACTGCCGTGCACGATGAAATTTTACTAACTCGAACTGACAAGTGTACAAACGATATTGAAGCGGAAGCATGACAGTAGCGGTAGAAGTGCGATTTCTATCGTAAGCAACTACTAATAGCTCATGATCCTCTGTTTGATGATGAATCATTAAAGTATATTTCCCATCAAATTTTAAACACGTGAAACTGTGAATTTCATTTTGAAACAAACATGTTGGTCATTAGGCACATTTTTCATTCAATGCTTAACCCATAGTGCCTCGAATTTTCCTCAGGACCAACGTGTAGATCATTACGAAAACATCCCTTTCAATTTTTAAGACAGGTAGGCATGTTGATTATTAAAAACATATCCCCTTCAATTATCGAAACAAGCAACGTCAAATGTCACTCAACATCGACATTCCATAGAAAGGAACATTTCCCACTCTAGTTTCAAAGCATGCAATTCTGAATGCCGTATGTTAAAGAATGGGTAAATTGCTACGCACTAAGACCTTGCAACACGATCTCAGCACCTCAATGGACGCGTTGTACAGCCCTGACGCCGGTGGGGGCACTGTGTGTGCCACCGTACGGAAGCAACGCGTCACACACTCGACTGTCGGCGCGCGAAATCTTTCGGAAATACAAGACAGGAAGATAAGAAAGATAAAGCATGTGATCACACTGTACTTTCACTTCGATAAGCTGAGCAACGCAAGTGAACGTCTAACAAACGCAAGTGAACGTCTAACAAACTTTGAACTTACAGCATGACTGTGACCTACATCTGAGTGATGACAGAGCCAACTAAAACAAATTAAACACATTGCAATTCACAGGCAACGTCAAGGAGACCCAGTCTCGCGAGTAGGTCTTGTGAGCAGATGTGTACACAGCTTTTGTAACTAGCTTTTGGAAGCACTCTTTGTGTGGACCACGCTCTAAAAGCTAGAATGAAGTGAAAATGAAACAATGAAGCAGCTGGACACAACGACTTTAGTACCAACGTCTACACCAAGTGTGAGCCTACAGGGTCTTGCAGATAAATCCATACAATTTTTTTCATTTCTATTTAAACTTTAATATCTAAGAAAATAGAAATGATAAATCAATGAAAATTTGTCAGTGTATTGAACAGATTAAAAGGACAAACTTTTTATTCAATATGACCATCTTTGGCCACGATGACATCCACTAAGCGTTGGCGGAACTTGGACACGGCGCGACTGATCTCTGCCTTTTCCAACGACCTCACTGCCTTCTCAATGTCCTTCTTGAGGACCGCGACGCTGTTGTGAAGCCTCACACAACCTTTGGGTTCAATTCGTGCCCAGAAATAGTTGTCCAAGGGGTTCAGGTCAGGTCAGTTGGAAGGCCAAAAGTCCTTCTCCCAGAATCGCACACTGTATTTCTCGAGCAAGTCGATAATTTCGCTTGCCGTGTGGGCTGGGGCCGAGTCTTATTGGAAAGCATATTCTTTACCAGCGGCCTTAACCTTCATCCAAGGTATGATTTTATTCCCCAGACCTTTGCAGTGGGTAAACACGTCGCCATTACTGAAAACCACGCACAAGGCCATGACGCTGTTTTTTTTTCGTAGTCATCGTGGGGTGAACCTCAATACTCCATGATGCGATCCAGCAGTCATTCCGTTTATTAAAGGCTTTATGGGCCGTGAAAATCTTCTCGCTTGAAAAAAACTTGACGACAGAGTTGTTTCCCTTCAACCAATTCAAAACCTTCCAGCACCTTTCCAATCGGACTTGGTTCATCTTGTTGGTAAGGAGATGCCTCTTACCTGGCACGTAAGAGTTCAGGCCCAGCTGCTTGATACCTCCGAGGATCGTCGTGACGCTGACGGCCCTTATCTTGGTCAATGTCAATGTCGGATTGGCTTTGACGCTCCTCTTGAGGCCTGCCAGAACGAGTGGCGTACGAATTTCATAGCTTCTTGGCTCATGGGCCGGTCTCTGGTCTTGGCTCATGAGCCGGTCTCTGGTCTTGGCCAGACTCGTCACAACGCGTGCCGACGTCGCAGACTGTCTGCCTCGGATATGGGGTGGACTCTGCAATGTCGGTAGGACCGTAACTCGCGCCACGAACTTCACTTAGAGCCGAGTGTTGGACTTGCTCCATTGCGTAACCTTCACTCCACGAAGTCGAAACTTCATTTGTCGGTTTGTTTGATCCTTGGCGATAACTGAGTGCGGTCAGGATGGCTAACATACTTAGTGTCAAGGTTGTCAACTACTTTAAAAATTGTACTGATTTAACTGCCACGCCCTGTACACATAGCCTTGAACTACTGTAATCACTCGAAATTTTTACCAAGATCAAATCCTGTCGAGTGAACTTCCGTTGTCACCTAAACTTGGACTTCCCGTACGTTACCTGCCCTTTGGTGAATTTGTTGCGTTCTTACGATTCCTAAATTTTTCAGAACTTTACCTCTGACGGAGTCGACCCCCCTGCCCTCTGCTCAGCTGCCTCAGGTTCCCGTTGCTCCTACTAAGGTCCCCCCGGGTCTCCCTGAAGGCACCCCTGAAATCCGCTCCCCCGCTATTCCACCGCCTCGCAAGCCCGCCCGCTCTCTGCCTCTGGACGCTTCCCAGGTGCTTTGATTTGAAGCGTGCGAACTTGTGATGGAAAATTACGCGACATAGTTGACGTTCGTGTCAACGGACTTGAAATAATTGGGGTGTCTAAATATGCTCAACTTGGTCGATCTCAGAGAGTGATTCTAAAAATTACAGTTCAGATCCTTCTTTTGGGCAGGTTAGAGCTTCAAGTGCTTCAAAACATTGCGCGATGTTGCGTGCATGTCCAGCGTTATTGGACGTCAGCTTCCCCGTATTAGTCCATTGATGCGCACGTCGACTGTACGTCTATGATGACCACGCTTGACGATACGTTATAGTTTACCTTCGAACGCGTAATTCATTCTGCGTAAAGAGCGAAGTGTATTTTGCGCTAATAATGACATTTATTTTATAAATAAATGTTTGTATAATATCTTGGAATAACTTAGATTAAGAAGTACACTCTGTAACCTCGTCCTCGGACCACATTAGTTACCACAGCTTCTCTTTGTCCTGCCTCTTTTACCACACTTCTGGTGCCCACATCGTGTGCCACTCCAGCAAGTTCAAACAAGCGGCAGGCTCACCATTAATATAAAATTCCGAGGTGCCGCTGCCGTGATAACCCGGCATGTTTGCCGTAGCGAAGACTAGTGCATTCTATGGCGTCTGCAGTGCCCTGCCGTGCGTTATAGCCGTGGGTCGTGTGCTTGTGTGGGTTAGTTCCGTGCTGTGCTGGATGTCCTTCAAAACGGTACACGGTACAAGGTGTCCACGGGGGTCGGAATATCGAAAAATGATATGGTTAAAATAATTATATTAATTCGATGTTCTTCTCAAAACGACACTTGTGTGTCCAGCAAGCGACTTTTTCTACAGCAATTTTTCCTGTCTGTCATTTTTGTTCATTATTTTTGTGATATTATATGTACATACTGTAGGGAAGCCTACTCTTACTTTCCTGCCTGTCTCCTAGGTTTAATGAAACTCCATCTTTTCGAATAAACAAAAATATGAAGGTGAAGCTTACTCATGTTTCACAGCTTCAACTGGCCCCAGTGTGCCCCGCGCCCGCCCCTCCTCGCAAGGGACGCCGCCCCCGCCGCGGAGGGCGCCTCCTCGTCGACACCTCCATCTACATCACGAGGGACGACTTCAAGCGGCAAATGGCCGAGTCTGCCAACACTCTCAGGGCTCTGGTAACGTTCTCAAGACGTCTTTGTTATAATTAGATATTCACACAGTGCTTAAATGTTGACCCTCTATTGGCTGCATTTTTTGGGTGACAATGCTTTACTTGGCTTTAAGCGACAAATTAGCTGCAAATTTATGAAATTAGATTTTACAACCAACACAATAGGTAAAGGGCTGATCTATTAACGGTCACTGCCCAAGTGTGGTGCATTCACGGGGTCAGTGTAACCGACAGGGACCTTGTGAGTGTAACAACTACGACATCTCCGTACGTCGAGAGGTCAATTGCTATCGTGTCTGTTGGTTGCTCTCTGTCCCTGGGACTAATTTTAGAGTGAGACGCGTTCGCTGATGAAGCGAGCTAAGAATGCATCTTTGGAATAATATTTTCCTTTGTAATTAGTGCTTCTCTTCTCGTGGGTTGTGACGCGCTGTCATCCTTCCGCTCACACGTTCCTCCTGGTCCCATACTGCTCCCAATGATCCTGGTCTCATATTGCACCCAATGATCCTGGTCTCATACTGCACCCAATGATCCTGGTCTCATACTCCACCCAATGATTCTGGTCTCATACTGCAAAATATCCTTGTCTCCTCATACTACGTCCAGTCATCCTTGTCTCCTCATATTACGCCCAGTCATCCTTGTCTCCTCATATTACGCCCAGTCATCCTTGTCTCCTCATATTACGCCCAGTCATCCTTGTCTCCTCATATTACGCCCAGTCATCCTTGTCTCCTCATATTACGCCCAGTCATCCTTGTCTCCTCATATTACGCCCAGTCATTCTTGTTCCCCATATTACACTCGACCATCCTTGTCTCATCCAACACTCGACCGCCCTCGTCACCTCATACTACATCTTAATCATCCTCGTGTCCTCGTACTATACCCATTCATCCCTGGCGCAGGACCATGTAATCTCTTATCGCTTTTGATGTTATTGGGGTATTTTTTCAGGTCTTAACACCTAATTTTCCACCTTTCGGCGGACGAGCAAAGCGAAGTGAACTTTTAGGCTTAATTTTTTGCGGCAGGCAAGCTTTCTTAGGAATTAAAGACCAGAACTGACCAAAAACGTCAGGACTTACGATGACACTAACACAAGAAGCGAGCAATGGCGAGCAAACCGCAGCCGGCCCGCACTGAAGTGTCCATCGAAAGCGTGGCGCATGATGGGCTCCGCTGAGCAAATGGTTCAGGTTTTTTGGCCACGAATATATGAATATAATTTAACTGTAACGCACTTAGGCATGTCGGGCAAAAATAGGAATTAATCGGGCTAGATAGTTAAATTTTTAGGATATTATGGAAAGGTGGGTTATTTCTACTAAATTAAGATATTCTTCTAATTTATCTTCTCCCTGGGCAAAGGTACTCAATCTATCAAAGCAAAACGCAGACAGAGGATAATTAATTTCTCGACTAATACTCAACAAGTTGGTTTGCCAGAGATTTAATGAACTAACACTGTCAGGGATTTGTCTCAGAGAAATTCTTTGATCCTCCAGGTGGGGGAAAAAGGCCTTGGTTTCACGGGGGATTTGGGAAGATAACATTCTTGAACTTCAGTCATGCAAATATCGAAGGCGTTACATACAACTACCGCGATGTAAGATAAAATCGAACTTCAGGCAAGTTTTGGAGCTTTCCCTCACAATGTTTATTCAAGAGCAAATGTAGAGCGAGTATTCTGGGCGGACCTGGAAACTACTAAAGTGGGACTTTGAACATATAGTTGGGCGAAGCAAAATTGGGCTGTACAGTAATGATCAGGGATCTCCGAAAAGTGAGGCCAATACTGAAGGTTCAGGATTGTACAAGAGAGGGACTAAGTCAGAGTGTTATGTACAATATATTTAACCTGTAAGTCTGGGCAGTCGAGCCGTCGCACTGAGTATCGCGAG
>VOMN01019205.1:0-10568 GCA_014899125.1 Orchestia grillus
GGGTTGGACCGCCATAGTTAGCGACTAACCAAATCGCTACAGGTGTATTTCCTAGTAAAAACTTCAGTAACATGACTCTTCAAAAGATGATATGAGCATTGGAACTATGGGAAAAAATATTATCTATCAGCTCGGGCAAATTTACTCGTACGTATATACTATTGGCATGCACATACATTTTGCATCTTGCGAGGAATAGGACGACCCTACGTATCCGCCCTCCACCGAGGAAAGAGACTGTAAATGACCGTCTTTTCCCACTGCGCTCGCTAAAAGATCAAACAATTAGAGTAGCAGACGAATTTCTCGATAGGTTTTGGTCCCTAACTTTTCTCTGCTTTCCTTGTTTTCTGACTGAAATAGCATGATGTCACCGTAAAATCTATCAGTGTTGTACAGTTGAAGTTAGGCCAATATTTGAGCTGTGCTTAGTCATACATATTGGGGTAAAGGATTTGGCTACATTAGGCACCAATTGTGTTAGGGTGCAGTGAAATAAATGAGATAGCGTTACATATAAAATGCCAACATGGGCTGGTTTGAGATCGAATTATTCGATTGCGGTGTCCATTCCGAGTGCCCAGACTAAAGCCTGCGGAGGAATGCGTTCAAAAACAAAATGAAACAGTGACGAAGCAATCCGTGTGTGTGGGATATTTTACAGATAGTGCTTAGCTTAAGATCTGATAATTCGCCATTAATTAGCTTGCGCTGTTACAGGAACGCGCACAAATGCAGCAGATGGGAAAACAAAAACCATTGTGACGTCACTCCCCCTCTGGCGCTGTGCGGTGAGCAGAGAATGTCTTGAACGAGGAGGCGAGAGAGGGCGACCGAAGCACAAAAATTTCAGTGTCCTCGAGAAGCAACTCCGTCGCTGGGCCTGAGGAGGAAGAGGGGGGAGTTCCAGGTCCAATATTTAGAGAGCAATAAAAGTGTCACCAAAAAGTATTGACTAGGTTTGGTGCAAGGCAACGCTCGTACGACGCCTCAATTGGAATATTTGCATGGCGGCTTTTGTAGCAGGAACCAAAATGGGCGCCTCGCACTGCAGCCGCCCTCGGCATGTAGCCTCCTTTGCAGCCACAGGCTCCTCGAAACCTGCTTCCTTCGAGCTTTATTTCTAGTTGATATTCTGTAGTGTACAACCCTTGCAAATGTGAACCAATCCAATGGGTGTTGTCAGAGTATAGTATGTTTTAATTTCTAGGTACATCGAGCATTAGTCCAGTAGAGGCACTCGAAATATCTTCACCAGCATTTTGAAAGTACGGAACCGATATTTCTACTCCCAAGCATACGAAAATGTTCCTTTTCCGACCAGAATATTTTTTAAATGATCTACAGATTAAATTAACATTCATGTTTTTCAAAATATGAATATTTCGGATCCAGGTGATAAATAAGCTCACGAAATGATAATTACGCGAGGTCCCGTCTCAAGGTGACAGCTTTACGCGTCGCCTGCTCTGGGAGACGAGAGTTTGGCTCGAACTGTGAGGAAGTTGTCCTCCGCACCGCCGCCAAACCTGCAGCCAGCCCACGAGTTATCGCTCCACTCGTGAACATTGCCACCAAGCGTCACTGATAACGTATTAGAGAAGTTCAAGCATCGCTCTCAAGTTCGTGTTTGCACGTCACCCCCATGGGGACGAGGGGTGAAAGCCAATTTGAGTGGCAATGCCGATGGCACCTCTCCCTCTATCAGCACATGTCTGTTGGAACTTCTGCTAGACTCCCAGAAGTATAATGTCTCTGCTTTAATATTATTTCTGATCATTTACCGTAAACATGATAACTATTAATCGTACAACGAATCTAAAGCCTATGGATGTCCAACTGCACGCGTGTGCTATCAGCTACGAAAGGCTGCGATCGGTTGTGCCTGGGTGTCAGCAGGCTGACAGAAGTATCGGTACTGAGAATAAATTTAGGAAAATTTTAACTTTGCAGTGTTTATCTCGTTTACGTTTATTGGCGTCAGAAGGCTCTACCCACGCAGCCTGAGCGGGTGCATCCTGCTCGGTAGAGATGGGCTTCCATTTTCTTCTACATGACGTCAGAAAATGGCGTAATTTCATAGCAGTAGGTATACTTGTACGTATGATATCATAGAAAACCTTTCAGTTGGCAACAGTTCATGAAAAATTCATTTGGTTGCTAAGTATACAAAAATGTTCCCTGGCTTTTGCAGCGCCAACTTACGACGGCGCTTCCAACGAGCAATGTTCCTTGTCTTACGTTCATCCAGAGCGTGTGCCTGCACAGCAGGGCAAACTTCTTGTGGGAGACCATTCTGCAAATACATTTTTGACTGTTTTTTCTAGCTTACAAACGGTATTTATTGTGAGATTTCTATAAGGGAATTAGAATTTCGCTTCTACTTTTACCCTTGGTTATAAGTGTCATATTTAACCGAAAATATGAATAGAAATGTTTGAAAAGACTTTTCGTTGGTCAGTACAGAGCGGAAGTTTGACCGTACATCTAAGGGGTAAGAATATGCGAGCATGCAAGACTTCCACCGGAGCTTCTAAGTTCGGTCTTTTCCGAATTCAGACGAGCATTAAATCTGAATCATTAAATTTCAACACTCTCAAATGCTCACAAAACCTTGAAGGCAACTCGCGGTGGGGGATAATTTCATTACTGCGTATTGAAATCTTCGACTAGTTGACCATAAGGGAGACGTTCCTCTGTTCAAGCACTCCTGTCGGTGGTAAAATCCTCGAACATTCTACTAGCATGGTGATTAGGCCCTCTTCGTCACTATAACTTGTCTCTTTAAAACGAAGGATCTTTGTGTTCAGGAAGCCACAAGACTCCCTCCAGAGGAGGGTCTCTTTATGCAGAAGAGATCCCCTCCTCCACAACAACTCCCTTGTTTACACTCCTGCGTCGGACCGACATTTCATGGACTTTACTGAGGGGCCCCAAAAAAGTCTCACTGCTGGTAATTCAATAATTTCGAAGCAAAAAGACACTTACTAATCGCTTCGGAAGTGTAGAGTAACTATTAGATAAGTCGTGGGTTGATGGCACTGGAGGGCAACTTTCGTGCATTTGCGAGTTTTTTGCTTCGAAATTTTTGAGTCGCAAACATATAGTAGATTTTTTTGGATTCTTTTGTGCACGTGACATGAAGGAACATAGTTACGGAAGCCTCAGTGCACACTGACTGGGCTCTTATCAGTTCGATACTATGTTCTTCCTCTCTAGTAAAATTTTCAAGAGTTGATTATTCTTGTGAGCTATTGCGAAGTGTTTACCACCACCACCACGTTTCCCCTAACGTCCCACTGAATCTCATTGATAATTTGAAGCACTATAATCAGGATTTTTAGATCGTATGCCATCTTCAAATCCTTGTCTCCCGACAGCATCAAGACCAAGACAGTGCATTTCTACCCAGAAGGATCACGCCCTCTAAGCGTGAGAGATAAAAATGAAGAAAAAACTAAAAACCAACTTTTGACTCAGTTATTAATAAAAATAGGAAGCCAAAATAATGAAAAATATGGTGAAGTGAAATCAGTATTTGGACCGAATAACTTTCATTTTGAAGCATTTATTGAGGACACATAGCTGTTGAAGCAACACAAAGTGTACGATTTACGCCGACATACTCACATACATAAGGAAAAATTAGAACACTTGCCGTACTGATCAAACTTATGTACAATTTCGCAAAATATACGGTGAAAAAAGTATTCAGACATTTGAAAGGAATCTATTTGCTATTTAGTTGCACCCCTTCTGTCGGCAAGTACAGCTTTTAGGCTGTTCCTGTAAGTCGACCAAATCCTAGAAAAATTAGTGTCATTTCTCTTTGGTAAATACCTTCAGCGCATTGTAGTTGGTCAGTCGTATTGCGTTGATTTGACTCTTGAGTTTTCTTTATAAATTTTCTATCAGATTCAATCCTGGATTGACTAAGCCTTGTCAGTACCTTGATGTTGTGGCTGTGGAACCATTAGCAAATTACCTTGACATATACTTAGGATCGTTGTCGTGTTGAAACAACTATTCAGATCCACGATCTAGTTAATCGGCTGATTTTGCAATGTATCTCCTAAAATCTTAACTCTATTAACCTTCATCCATAGTTTCCTCAATTATTTTTAACTGCTCTGTATCATTATTATATACAAAGCAGTCAATGCTATTTTACTCCCTCCACCATGCTCCCCAGTCGGGATAGTTCCGTCATTTTTTTAAGCCTGAGTGATATCACTATGGCCAGAAAGCTCCTCTTGCTTTCACTAGACCATAACATTTGTTTAAAAAAATTATCATCGCGGGTCAAATTTGATTTTGCAAACTGCAATCTTGGTTTTAGATGACGTTTCTTAAGGATGAGGTCTTGCGAGGAAACCGCGATTCGAGTTGAGGCCGCTGAAGTTCAGGCCTTATTTGATACCCTTTACAGACATGGGTTCCAGTAGCACAAGATTTTTTGAAGGTCATCTTTTGTCCCGAATAGATTAGTTTTAACTTTATGTAACAGGTTTCGTCAAATTCTTATAGAAATATTTTCCTTTGCACCCAAATATTCGAAGATTTTCTATAGTTCCAGTCATCTTCTTATTCTTCATTCAGTACTCTGCAGAGCTGAGAAGGACATTAGCTTCCTATCAATGTTCCGGTGTCCTGAACACGATCATGTCTTTGCGATCGGCGTAAAAATCATGCATTCTTTCACATCTTTCAATACCAGCATCTTGGAGTGATTTTAAACTACCTTATAATATGAAATCAACTCAAAAGCTCACCAATCACCTTTTATCACTCACTATTTAAGATTTTTCGAAAGTTTTTTGTACATTCAAATGTCGATAGTTGCAGAAATCACATATTAAAAACGTATTCTAGAATGTGTCTATATACTTTGTACACTTTGTTTTTCATGAATTATTCACTAGTTTTTTTTAAGTAAAGAATTCTGAATTTTAAATAGTGAATGGTGTGCGGCGTCAATATATGTTTTAAATTTCTTCGCTACTGTTAAATAAATCTTTTGAACTGTCCAAATTCTTGTTTCCTCTCCTTTTAAGTCCTGAAGCAGAACTTTTTTAATGGAAGAAATCAGAAAATCAAGCATACATAGGTTCAGAAAACATCTTGATACCGTTGTCACAGATTTTAATTTTGCATGTAACTAAATATTTTTTAAAGCTGCGTTTGAATTTCTCGACATTAGAAATTTATGAACAAAACCGCTGGAATTTCCCTGCGTGTAAGCGCACTATTAGCCGAGCAAAGTTTTATTCTCCGTAAGTGACTGAGTGCAGAGCCGGCAGACAACTTAGTGTATTTACAGAACAACAATTGCGCTAATCGAAAGCAACACAATCAACAGGAGCTTAAAGAAGCTGTTCCGCCTGCCGGCGGTGTCGGCTGGAGGCAAAGACATTTCGAGATGTTACCGGACTGATACTTCTAGCAGAGGCTAGAGTATGGCTGGAGTATGACTGGAGGGTAGCTTCATGCAGTATGTCTGTAGTGTAGCTTCATGCAGTATGGCAGGACGGTAGCTTCATGCAGTATGTCTGCAGTGTAGCTTCATGCAGTATGGCAGGACGGTAGCTTCATGCAGTATGGCTGGAGGGTAGCTTCATGCAATATGGCTGGAGTATAGCTGGAGAGTAGCTTCATGCAGTGTGACTAGAGTGTAGTTACATGCAGAATGGCTGCAGTGTAGCATCCTGGAGTATGGTTTCACGGAGGTCGGCACCTGGTAATACCCTAAGTGTACTCTTTCATTAGCATAATTCCGAGCCCAAAGCGAGCAAAGCTAGAATCATTTGCTGGAGAATTCCACCCGCCCGTATTCGAACACGTGTTAACATTTAACACCGTTCTTTCCAGCGCCAACCTGATAAAAACGCTTGTTTTAAAATTGACTGCACGAAAAGATCTCCACATGACCAAGGAACACATGGTTCGTGTAAAGAACTAGAAGCAGCAGAATGATCACGCGATTGTCGACAGAATTTAAATAATGGAAAGGCAAATCTTCTTACGTAAGCAATGACTGAAATGGGATAACACAGGAACAAAAAGTTGCACTAATTTCCTCCGTGATGAAATAGTTCAGGTCACAGTAAAAAAATGTAATTAAAAAGTTAAAAATAATTCACCAGTTGAAACTACGATAGCTTTAGTAGCTTTAATTTAAGGTTCAAGTCGATTTGACGAGCAAATCGTGCAGCTGAGGGTGTGATACAGAACCAATTTGTTAAGAAAGAATAACAACTCCATCTAGAACTTCAATTAATTTACTCTCAATGACTTCACTAAAGTGCCAAGTTATGCCTGCACTTGAAGCTCATCTCGCCAAAGCAATTACGCTGCTTGTGTTGGTATTTTGTTTAGGGCCATCTTATTGAAGCTAGAATTTTGAAAAGCAGGTTCAGAAAGAGAACGTCAAGTACGAAGTTAAGCTACTCTATCGACGGCAAGATGCTTTCTGCGAAATCTATAGACAGAAGTTCAATGTTTTTGGGTGTTACCTCTGGATAAAAGTGGTGTCTTTCTGCTTTACATTTGGGAAAGTGTTCTTTATCTTTCCACATGACTTTTGGGAAAAAGTTGTGTCTTTCTGTGTTACCTTTGGGAAGAAGTTCTGTGTCTTTATGCGCTACCTCTGGGGGAGAAGTTCTGTGTCTTTCTGCGCTACCTCTGGATGAGAAGTTCTGTGTCTTTATGCGCTACCTCTGGGTGAGAAGTTCTGTGTCTTTCTGCGCTACCTCTGGATGAGAAGTTCATTGTCTTTCTGCGCTACCTTTGGGGGAGAAGTTCTATGTCTTTCTGCGATACCTCTGGGTGAGAAGCTAATTCCAACAGAACATTGTGACATTTTCTGCCGACTCCTCTAAGGGCGCGTTTGAGAAATGTGTCCTAAACTGTTGAGAAGGTAGACCAATCAAGCTTTACTCTGCAAAAGCCCACGGTTTGTTAGGTGAGCTCTTCTGTATACTTTCTAATGGTAAAAAATTATTTTCAATATAATTTTTTTCACTGACTTCAACTTGCTCAAAACAAACAAACGTGTTACACAAGTCTCGCACCAGTTTATTTCTTTAGTACAACATTCTGATTCCAGAATTTTTGAAATATTACAATTTAGAGTTTCTGGAACGAGGAGCCTGGAAAACAATTATTAATTCATCAGAAAATAATCTCTGTAACGATTCACAGAATAATAATAAAAAAATGAGCACTTTGAATCAAAATGAAATATCTAGCGAATAAATGAGTATATTCCCAGTTTTATGACTTGAAATCATTAAAAATAGCGTGGCCAGTTTGGTTTATTTACTCAAATCAATTTGTACTTAATACAGAAATAAAATACATCACCGATTTGAGTTTGCCCAAAATTTAGATAAGCATTCAAAGGTTGACATGTGCACCTTTTGGCGATGAATAATCTGGATTGGTACATCATTATATTGTTTGTTATCATGTTATGTATATTTCACTCCAATCGCCTCGCGAGGATGGTTTGCACATCTTTTGATGACCCTCGAACTTTTTGGGGTAAAACGAGGTAATATTTACGCTTTTGACATGGTTATCATGCTTCATTACTTGTATAAAATTCTGAATATGAAATGCATTGGTGAAAAATGTCCTGCAGCAGCTTCGGTTCAGATAACGGACGTGTTACCAGCTAGTTCATTGCCTGCATAGTGCTCGGGAAAAAGCGTGACATTCAAACACCAGTTTTTGTGTGTTCCGTTCGAACGCTTCTTGCAGCTTTTGTTATTGCTGGAGGTCGGAGAAAACTTGCAAGCGTAATTCAATTTTTGTAGAGGCTGAGTTTTCAATGTATCTTCTTGTATTTAATAGTCTAAATGATTGGTTCTTAGGTTAAATATTTCTCGGTGACTGACATGAAATTGATCGTAAGTTTTTACAAATTTTTAGCTCCTTCACAAATTAGCTCCATAAAAACTCTCCCTTTTGTTATCACCCGCGAACAAATGATGTTAATACAATCTGCGGATGTTATGATTCAAAGTTGAGTAATTCTCTACTGGATGCTTCTTGAAGTTATTACACATTAGGTGGGAGTTATCTCGATAACGATGCCGGGTTACCTGTTAAAAAAATATCATCGATTTATCGGTATCACGATAATTTGGTTACAAGCCAGCGATTATCGATGGTTCATTTCCGCTTCAAGTTTGCAACCGAGGTAAGCCATGTGCCTCCAACAATCGTATCACGCACGCGAGGGCGCTCAGCGGCGAGCTCCGCGGTGGTGGCAGTGGAGAGACTGTTTTCCCTCGGCAAGGACGTCTGCAGAGCCGAGAGGATTTCACCGTCTGATGAAAACTTCACCAAAGCTCATGTTAATGACCCTTAAGGGCATAGGATAGGCAATAGGGGTTTTGGATAGTTAGGTTTGTCTATCACGCGTCCTAGGGAGGCACTGTTAGGTTACCTCAGCTATGGATAGGCCTTCAAGACCTTTTAGGCCTCCTTAGCCTTTTTTTAATTTTCACACCTTCTTCGCTATCTCTACTTCTTCTTTTATTCATTTTCATTCTTAACTTGCCGTTTCTATGCGCAGAGACCCTGTGTGGGATCCTGTGTGGGACATTGCGCGTAAATTTTCATATCTGTACAGTTAATACTAAATGGTTTCTTCTTTTTCGGTGCGGCATAGTCCGAGCCCCTGAAATAGTACATTCTGTACTATTATTCTGAACTATTATTACAATCATGATGTTTATAAAGGGGAATATGCAAATGCTGAAAACCTAGTGTAACTGTGATTGTTCAAAATTCATTTTTAACATTTAAGGGAAATATTCAGCATTTTCCTCATTGCTTAATTTTTTATGCAAAATAGCGAAGCTTGGCAAATTGCTGTCTTTTGAATTGTTTTATCTTATTTTAAAGTAAAATAAAGAAGTTACCATATGAAGATAAAATATTTTTCCTTACATCACTGGTAGTGAAATCAAATAGTCAAAAGAAGTCATGGGTGAAACGTTAACTAAGAGCTTTTTTTCAACGTAAAAATTTGGATTTTTTTAGTTTTTGAACATCATTATCGTAACGGTAAGTGTGGAATTTAGGATTTATCGATTTATCGGTTATCGTGATAATCTTTTTCGTTGTCGTGCCCACCTGTGATAATTAATAATATGTACCTCCGGGGCGCGCCAATCAATAAACAATTAATTCTGAAAAAATTCACAAACTAAATAGAAATGTAGTTACAAAATAATTTGTTTATTAACCTTGGGAAAAATAACAGATGGAAATATTTAGAAGAAATACCCACGAATAAGACAGAGCTCGATCGTGTGCACTCCCACGGTGATCAATAAATTCATCAATAATATTTTCTAAAATTAAATTTTAAAAATTTCAACTTTTTTAGACGGTCAGCAGTTTGAGCTGCACAAAGAAAGTTTAATTTCCCAGCTAGCAGTCCGATGAGCTTCAACTTTGTCGTATATTTTACTTAGATTTATCTGCATCACGTATGTATTGAGTATTTTCTTTACATGGCCACGACTGGCAGTACTGATCATACGCAATACGCTGATTCTGGGAACACCGCGTGCTAGAATTATGTCGCCTATAAGCGGTACTGTCGTTCCTCCTTTATTCAGGGTACTTCTTGAACTTTAAAAAATATACTTCTTGAACTTTAAAGAAGATGCTCCTCGAACTTCAAAGAAGAAAATCTACTTTTATTTGCTAACTATTAAAAACTGTTTTTACAATTTCGATTGCTGTTCGTCACACAAGCCAAATTAAATTGTAATGAAATTTATTAAGTGAAGGATCAGCTGCATGGGGCCATTTGAAGGGGCCCGCTGCCAGGATCAGCTGCTTGGGGCCATTTGAAGGGGCCCGCTGCCAGGATCAGCTGCATGGGGCCATTTAANGGCCCGCTGCCAGGATCAGCTGCATGAGGTCATTTGAAGAGGCCCGCTGCCAAGATCAGCTGCATGAGGTCATTTGAAGGGGCCCTCTGCCAAGATCAGCTGCATGAAATCGTTTGAAGGGGTCAGCTGCAAGGATCAGCTGCATGGAGTCGTTTGAAGGGGTCAGCTGCAAGGATCAGCTGGACTGTGTCCTCCTGCTAACCGCATGCAATTCCTGCAATGCAAGCAATGCAGGTGATTCAGGCATTGCTCATCCTGCAGGTACGGTAAATAGTTGGAGAATTTAGGCCCGCTGGCTAATACAGCAATCCGAGCGATGAAAGCAATTTAGATACTGCAGGTACTCGGAGCGAAAGATATAATTCAGGCAATACAGCTAACCCAGGCTCTGCGAACAATTCAGACTATGCAGGTAATTTAGGCAATGTATATAATCCAGCTAACTCAGGCAAAACAAAAAATGCACGAAATTAAGGCAATGCATTTTTTAATCTAAGCGATAGAAGCTGTTCTGCAAGTCGAGACAGTCACTGGAATTTGCAACAAATTTGGTCTCACTGTGGCCTCACTGTGGCCTCACTTTAGCTCACTGTGGCCCCCACTGTGGCATCACTGTGGCCTCACTGTGGCCTCACTGTGGCTCACTGTGGCCTC